>SJYO01035988.1:1657360-1909931 GCA_006410555.1 Capra ibex
CCCCCCCCCCCCCCCCTGCCTTTTCCCTACGACGAAAACTGTCATGGTTCCGGTTCGTCGTATCTTTTTTAATGCTTTCGAGTAGTTTGTCACCTGTGAAGATAGAGCAAAGACCTCTTTGAAATTTCACGACAAACTAACAGGAAGATGTCCCTAGTGTCTGCTTTCCGTTTTACTGTTTCGTGACGAGCAGGTTTTTAGGATGAGTTTGCCCTGAGACCTTGGTGCCGAGACTCGAATGACCCAGGGTCCGGATTCCACAGAGTGAGTTGCTATAAGTATATGACCAAACAGAGGGTTGGGTGAGTCGGGTCTAGAGTTGTCCCTCAGCGGACATTCCACGGTGACGTTCGGACGCCGCACCACCTTCGGCTTGAGAGGCGAGTCCTACCTCGACCGCGGACCGACTTTTTTGGCTTGTTCCTTCTCTCGCGGGACGCTACCCGCCGTCGGGCTCATCCTCGGGAGTTCTCTCGACTTCAGTCGGCCGGCCGTAGGCGGGTTCCCGGACTCCTGACGGTGGTCCTTCAAAAGCTCTCGTCCTTCCTCACAATAAATCAGGTGCTCTCTGTCTCGCCCTAGCTGACCCACCTCTCCCCGACCCTGACTACAGGAGGGCGAGCGTCCGGCGCGTAGGGGGCGTCTGCCGGGCGGGAGGCGAGGGCAGGGCCCAGGGCGGAGAGTGCGGGCGCAGCCGGCGGTCGCTGGTCGAGACCGACGAGGACGCCTAGAGGAGGTGGCTGGTCCCTGCGAGGGTGTGCCCGAGCCTGCGGCCGCGAGCGAGGACCAGCCCCCACCGGGCCGAGTAGACGTCGCCCTTCCCGCTCTTCTCCCCGACTCGAGGCCCCTCCGCCGCCTGCGCCGGGTCGGGGTTGGGTCTCGCGGCGGGAGTGGTAGGGCCGACGCGTCGAACCACCCGAGGCTTCGGCGTCCGGGCGTGGGCGACTCGGGGGCTCAGAGGCCTTCGGATCGGGGATCGTCACGCCGGGACCGTGCACTGGCCGGAGTGCACTGGTCTCGCGGGGCACTGGACGGGGAGTGCACTGGCCTACACCCGGCGACTTCCCTCCGACCCGGTCGACCGACGCCTACTCAGTGCACGTACCTAGATCACTACCAGCATGACTTCCTTGACTCACTTTTCCTCTTTCCGTTTATATACTATAGTGAATATACGTCTTTGACATACACTTTGTCTGAGCGCTTACATCTCTTGTTCGAACACCAACAGTTTCGCCACCCCCCAGTCCCCTCCTTCCCTCACCCTCAAACCCCAATCGTCTACGTTTGACAATGTATAAATTGCCTATTTGTTGTGTCAGGATCCTTTGCCATAAGTTATAGGACACCATTTAGCATTACCTTTTCTTATACTTTTTCTTACATATATTGGTAGTGAAACCACATGTCCTCTTTAATTTTGTGACATTTAGTTGATATGAAATTATATTAAAAAAAATTAGACAAAGTGAAATCTTTTCCCCCCCCCCCCGCCGCCTTTTGTCCTTCTGACGCCTTCGGTCCCCCGCGAATTCTCCACGCCCTCAGTTCAAATCGAAGTCGACTTCCTGGCCTCACCGGCCGCGCATTAATCAGGCCTTCATACGTCCCTTGGTCTACACAAGTCTCCCCTCGGTTTTCTTAGAACCTTCTGGATAGGTTCCTCGAAATTTGCAGGCCTCTACACACGTCTTCTTCTCGAGCGCCGACGACGCGGAGAAGGAACGATGTAGAGGCGACTGACAGTGACCCAGTCGTGTGTCTTTGGATCTAAATGACCTTTACCTACAGAGCAATAGTAATACGAAAATTCCTGTACAAGCCCAAGTTGAGTGACCCATCCCGGAGGAATTTTAGGAAATGAGGGATTTAGGAAATGAGGCGTCCGTTACGGGAGTCTAAGTTCAGGTTTTAGGTAAACAATAGACTGGCGACGGACACTTAGGTAAGAGTTGAAAGGGCCGAAGGGCCCTCGCGACTCACTAAGTCGACAAGGCGGAGTATGAAGGGGCTTCCAGGTAGACGTCTCTGGAAGAAGACGGCCTGGATGAAAAATTTTACTTCTAAGGTCAAAGAAGGGTAAGGATACACAGGTACCCGTCCAATAAATTAGGTACATTCAATGGACAGAAAGTCCTTACACCACAATTTACACCACAATTTACACCACAAACATTTCATGGTCTCACGGACGGTGTGACATTCGTAATTTGTATCGAGACGGGCACAAAAGATACGGGAAAGAAATAGTTTGAGAACGGGATACAAAGCACAAACGGAGAAAGAGAACTCAAATCTGAAGGGACTAATGGGGTTCCTATCAAAACTCACGGGGAGGAGTCAATAAACCCCGAATGGAGGATCGAGTCAAGGATTTCTTAGACGGACGTTACGTCCTCTGGGCCCAAGCTAGGGACTAACCCTTCTAGGGGACCCCTTCCTTTACCGTTGGGTGAGGTTATAAGATCGGACCTTTTAGGGTACCTTCCCCTCAGACCGCCCGATGTCAGACACCCCTAGGGTTCTGAGTCTATGTTGAATCACTGATTTGGTGGTGGTGGTGGAGTCAATAAAAGATTACAAACGTGTTTATAGGTCCGAAGGGACCACCAAGTCCCTCATTCGTTAGACGGACATTACGCTCTCTCGGACCAAGGTAGAGACCTAATTCTTCTAAGGGACCTCTTCCCTTACCAATGGGTGAGGTGATAAACACGGACCTCTTAGGGTACTGTCCCCTCGGACCACCCAATATCAGGTACAGGGTTTCTCAGCCTGTACTGACTCGTCGATTGTGACAGTATGAAAAGTGTTTATAAGCAGTATCTCATAGTGTAATACAAAATATTACAGAGTACATATTATCATTATATATTGCAAACTTCATGATCCTCAAATGATGAAATATGTATAATGAAGTAAACTAAGAGTGTTACTGACACTTCGTCCGTGAGAATACGAACGTAATATCAACTCCTTTATTCTCCGTGCCTCTCCAATTCATTGAATCTCAATCTGTTTTGTCATTTGTTTGCCAGGGGCCTTGGGCGTGACAATCGGTGATGCAACGGGACATCGATCAGAATGAAAGAACTTCCTTGAAGTAAAAATTCAACGTCAGATGGTTGGAGGACCGGTAAGGAAGTGTAAGTAAATTTTATAGAAATTATTTTGGTGAAATCTCAAACCAACCATTTTGACCCGGCTCGGTTAATGGTTCGAATGTGGAGGAGGTTGTAGTAGTACCTGTCGACGTCACCCGTGTACCCATTCGAACCGGAGTTACACGGAATTAGACGTAAGGTTAAGAGTCTCGGGGACTTAGTGGGGGTGGGACCTGGAGTCGACTTTGACGACCGAAGAGTGACACCTGACATTGTCTCGACGGCGAATTTGAAGGTTCCGGGAGACAATCAGGGACCAGAAAAGAGTTGATTCGGTTCAGAGAGTTACGGGGTGGCGCGGTAAAGTGGAAGAGTCGAAATAAAGGAACGAAGCAGACGGATCTCGAGTACTATAATCGGAAGCTGAAGACAACTGTCGGGTAATTATCCGAGTGAAGTATCAAGACTGTGTACCAGGGACGATCGAGGGTCGAAACTTAGTCAGACTGATACGGGAAAGAGGAACGACTATGGATCCAAGGACTTCCTTTAGTGATACTAAAGTACAAGACGTTTGAATCGCCCGGGGAGGCGTGACCAATTGTCAAGAAAGTGAACTAGGCACATGAATCGGAACTAATCTAGAGAAGGCATTGAAATGGCACTCCAAGTTTGACAGGCGAGATAAGCGGAGAAGGTCTCTTTCGTCTGGAGGTGAAGAGTAGAGTCGAAGTCCACAAAGGTACAGATGTGCGAGACACAGGGTATGTCCAAAAAAAGAAACGTGTGTTGTCTTATACCGACCGTTTGAGTTTTGTCTTAACCCCCACCCCCTTTCTATAATATCTCGAGTGACTTGAATCCTTTCGGTTCGTCTGTGACCAGAACCCTTCTGGTATGTATTTAGTCCTCTTGAACCCTGGCAGAGGAGGCTCAGTGGTGGTAGTCTCCTCGAGTCAAGGTCAGTAGAAGGAAGAACCAAAAACGGAGACTTAAAGTGTAAGGACTCTATTTGCCTTAGAGTAATCGAAGGGAACCTAGTGTAAGGGTGAAGGCATTAACCAAGAAGATGGCTCTAGGATATCTTACCTCTCTTTATCAGGGGTCTACTTTTAAGTCCTGACAATGGTTTTAGTCCTTCTCCCCCTAAGGGTCCACCGCGATCACCATTTCTTAGACGGACGGTCACGTCCTCTACGACGAAGGCAGGACCAACTTTTCTAGGGGACCTCGTCCTTTACCGTTGGGGGAGGTCATACGAACGGACCTTTCAGGGTAACTGTCTCCTCAGACCACCCGATGTACCTCGACGTACCTCAGTCTGTGCTCACTTGTGCGTACGTGTGTTCGGATACTATTCTTTTTACGACGTTTTTCACCCTTCTTCCCTACGAACCGTTCGTTTTCTTTGGCCGATGTTTGACGGATCGAGGAACAAAGGTCAGAGACCTTTTCAGTTGGGGAAAAACGGGTTCCGGTCATTAGTGATACAAGAACCGACTCGGAAAGGACGAAGGGGACCCCCCCGCGACGAAACTTGAGGGAGAGGACACGCAAGTCAGAATGACAGAAATGACCATAGGGAAGTGTACAAAAACTCAGGACAAAACATAACTTAAATGAGTGCAATTTCTGTAGAACATGACATTATTGGTACGCACTTTTAAGTGTATTTAGATGGACGGTATGTCCACTGGGAGAACGATAGGAATGGACTAATTTTGACAGTTGGTCACTTTTAGGATCTCCTCAAAGGACATCCCCATAAACACTTCAGTTCACATAGTCCCCTCTAGAGTCTGGGTCTAGGAATTAGACTCAAAGAGACTCAATTAGACTAAAAGACAGGACTCCACAGAGGTGCCCCTAGAACGATTTTACGCCTAAGATTTATTTGTTCATGCTCTACCCCGGACTCTGTTACGTAAAGACTGTTCGAGGGTCCACTACGGGTCTGAGGAGTTTGATTTCTCACAACCTTATTTCTCGGTCCGACTCAAGGGACCACCCGTCATGTCGAGGTACCGGTTGGGACAGTCGGTCACACAGAGACACGGTATACTTTTCAGTGGTTCTTTCCAACAGTACCTCCTCTCTCCGGTCCAGAACGAAACCCTCCGAGGGTACCTTCGGTCCTTGACCCCGGATGTTAAATGCATCTCCCAGAAGCCACCCTCACGTTACATAATCCCAGTTTGGGAAACCTACCATCACCTTCTTTTAGCGAATCCGAATCTTTGGCTTCGTCGGGAGAGAACTTGACAACCGAAATCCCTCCGGGTCTGTATCGTCCTGAGGGTGTCAAAGGGACTTCGAGTGACCTGGTGTCCCCTCTTTCTCTCCCTAGACGGGTCAGTAACAGGGTCCGTGACTCGGTTACGTTCAAGTCCCTTAGTCCGTAATTACTACAAATATGTGGTCCTTGAAACTCTGAGATCAGTTCATTCATTGGGCATTGGTGACGTAATCCTTGAAGTTTCCTCTCTTTCTTTATCTCTCAGTCAAGGATCCACCCAACTATTCTTCAGGTCCCGGGGGTTCCTCCTCTTTCCCCAGGCCTCGGGAACTCTTCCTCTTTCCTCAGACTCCGAGAGGTCCTCTTTTCATGTTTGCAAAAGAAGGTGTAACAAAACAGAATCAGTTATATTGTTACACAGAATGAGGTCCTGCACAAAGAGGAATTCCTCCAAAAGACTGATTAGAGCAATAGAATTCTGTACACAACACCCCCACCCAGACTATTCTGGAAAGATAACAATCGAGATTAGAACAATTAAATTCTACATATAACACCCTCACCTGGACCATTTTCATATCTTCCGGAACTGTTCCGGTCACTCACCCCGTGACGGAGACGGGGGAAGAATACAGATACAGTCTTCGAAAGAGACAGGGAACAATATGAAATTATTTTGAGACGATGTAATTTCGAGAACTCACTAGTTCGGACCAGGGGTCAGGGTTTCGATTTAGAAGAACCCTCTAGTCCTTAGGCTGTAGTAAGTGGCATTCGATAGTCATGTTATGTTAATCGTTGTGAGATTTTTAAGTTTTACATTTAAGGTTTATCTAAGACTTTTAACACTGAATTATGACCCCAAAGTCTTATACCTATTTCAAGACTCCCGACACCCCCATCTCTCCTTTATGAAATCTGAAACGTCATACTTTAAACTTAAATTACAAGAGCATTCATAAAATAAAGATGTTGTCGTAGTAAAATTTTCTCGAGATTAATTTAAAAGGTCCAACGGTTTGTCTTCCTAAATATTCGTCAACTTACCTTTATTCCCTGTTTAAATTTCATCGTTTTACGTATTCCGACTATGATTAATCACTGTGTTTCTCAACAAGACTCACACAAAGGTCGAAGAGTGACGAGTTCACCTCTCCTAAAGGGAAAAAGAACTATAATAAATATACAATCTCGAGCCTTTCACCTATCGAGTTCTCTCTAGTGTCTTATCGAAATTATCAGATCTTTGATAACCCAACCAAAGTAACACAGTGACTTTGGAATAGACTTCATATTAAAAAGGGTGGACGAATATATTTTCTACTGAAAGGGTATGTGTGTGTGTGTGTGTGTGTGTCTCGAGGCGAATCGTTCCACGATCAGTGGACGTATAAGTTCTCACCCACGAGGGTAGGACTCAGGTGTCGACTTATACCGCCTGCGCAGAGGAAGGAATTCTAAGGTCGCAGACCACTCATGGCACCCCATCTTCCCTCCCTCTTCTCTCTCTAGTACGCAGGACAACACGTTTCCAACCACTTGGTGAACACGGATGTGTTGGGTAAGGGACTTACGTATCGACCAGATCCAATCGTCTAGACGGCAGACACGTTTCCGTTCGCACAAGTCTTCCTTTTCTTGACATTAGTTTGAGTGAGTCGTTTATTAGTCTGAAACTTTCATTTTAGTCTGAAATGTGTCTTCTGATTTCGGGAGCATACATGGGGTGAGGTTTGAGAGGGGTGTTCGGTTGTACATGGTGAGTGGGGTGAGAGGTAGAGTCGAGTAGGGAATCTCTACTGGAATTGAGACTCAGACTACAACAATTCAAAAGTCTCGAAAAAGATCCACAGATACATATACACAGATGTATAGACAGACTAGATATGTATGTCATAAATAAATACACCAAGATGTGTACCTTTGACGATGGGACTACCGAGTCATCATTTCTTAGGAGGGCGTTGAGTCCCTTGGGTCCTCTGAACCCAAGTTAGGGGCCTAGTTCTCCTAAGGGGACCTCCTCCTTTACCGTGTGGTGAGGTCATAAGAACGGACCTTTTAGGGTCCTCGGACCGCCCTATGTCAGGTTTCCCAGTGTTTTTCAGTTTGCACTGACTCATACGTACGGACGTGTATACGTGTGCTTAAAACATGGAAAGTAAGACGTATAAAAATTTATAAGTGTTATATGGATAGGTATAATAGTCTTCGATTTAATAAGAAAAATTCATGACACTTCATAAGACGTCATTCTTGTACGATACCGAATAAATCAGTAATGGAGTGAATAAATCCAAGAAAGATTATCGAGTGACAAAGTTCCGTTCGACGATCTATAGGAACTGATACGAAGGAACGTGGGTATACGTTTATAAAACTAAAATTATCTATACGATTTAACAAGAGGTTGAACACGGTTTGTTGTGGAGGTTACCACCAGACACTCCCACACCGACATGATTGCACACGATACTAGTCTTACTTTTATGAAGGTTAGACTAGTCATTTCTTTACCGCAGGGCCAGGGTATATAGACATAAAAGAAGTTACCCCTCTAACTCGTAGAACAGGAATCGAATAACCGTTCAAAGTAAAAGGAGTTTACCAAAAAAGTGTGTTTAGAGGGTAAAAAAATTAGGTGCGATTTACAGAAAAGAATAACGTCAGTTAGTACACAAACTTAGATTGGCACAATAGAATGAAACGCAAACGATAAAGGACACCAGAGGACAACAAAGAAAAAAGAGGGGTAAGGACTAAAGACAACCCAACTAATTTAAAAGAAACAAGGTAAAAAAAGGAGACGACCACACTTTAAATATATAAGGTAACGATAAAAAATGAGTTAATAAATATAGGTGTGTCTTTCAATATGAACGGATTGTTTTAGAATTCAATTAGTCATACATATCTGAGAAGGGTTTGTCCTGTAAAAGTGAAGGAAGACGACAAAGGGAAGAGGGGTTTAGGAGGTAACTATAGTGGGTCTTAAGATTAAGGTCTAACAAGAACATTTGTAAAAACCATTAGTTATGATTGAATCAGAAGTTGATATCCTTATCGACTACTTCACCAACTCTAATGAAAAAAGTAGGACGAAAAAGAAGACCTAAGAGTTAGAAAGAGGACACATCCACATGTGGAATTCATGAACAAAGTCACGCTTAGACGACCACGACTTGAAAGAATCTACGACTTACGAATTTTATACGGAAAAGTGGACACGAAAATCCACTATGATAGACTCACATCTTAAGATTTTACTGTCACTGAAAGTCATCGAGCAACGTTCGTAACGGAGTAACAGAAGAACATATATCACGACGATTACTTTAACTGTTACTTTTAGACTAGGAATAAAGAAGTTTGGTAGAAAGACGACACCATTGAAGATCGTAAAAAAGGGAAATAAAACTACACGACTTTAAAGTATCGAAAGAAGTGAAGACCCCTTGTGAATCGGGAACTAATGCATAAAAGAGGAGGAGAGATAAGAGAGGGAGACCTTAAGGATTTACTTTCGATTTTACAAGAATAGACAAGAAATACAGAGAATTGAAAAAGTGAAGGGAAAGAAGAAACATGATGAGACATTCTGGGAGAGTTGAATTAGGGGTCGACCGATTAAATGTGAAACAAGCAAGACAATAAGTCTTATTTTAAACTGAAAAAAGAAAAGTTATTAAACCCGAATTTAATAGTTGTAAAGATTAACCAAGAAAAAGTATTAAGAAACCAAAATAAAACGAAAAAAATTAATAATTAAATAACATTGTTATTATTTAGGTAACGTATAGTCGTATTTAATGTCTAAAAGTACTTTTTAATTAATATACAAGTATTTTTGTTAAATCAGTCTCTCACGTAACCGAATGTAAAAACGTCTGGACAAGTTGTGGACCGAATTATGTTGTCAACCCATTTATCCTCTATATTTACTACGGATGTCTTTATTATCAACTGTTTATTGTATTGAAAGAATTTACGTGTCTTATTATCGGATACCGAGTATTTCTTGGTATTCAACTTGAACTCAATTGTCACCTTTGAATGAGGTTTAATAGATTGTGTTCCAAGGTGTTCAAACAAAAAGAAATACCACGATCCTGTGACTCACTTAAACCAAATTATTAGATAACTAGTACATATTCTAGAAAGTAGACGAGTCACCGAAGGAGACTATGACCGTGAAGAACTGACATGTGATTAAAAGACCAAATCTTAAGAGGGTGGACTAAGTCTTAAGTCGTCTTAGAGAGACACCCACATTTGAGTCCAACGGACTCCGGAACAGGAGAGGACCGAAGGATAGTTAGAGAAAGAACCCCCTGGAGCAACAAACAAAGACATGAGAGTTCGTGAGGGAGTACTAAAGTTCGAGTCCGCACTGGGGTCTCTAAATTAAGAATATAGACAAAATAGCACATGTTCCTATCCCGGACCTCTACTCATTAAAAGTCTGAAAAATAACGTATTAGAATTTAGGGATTTTATAATTATGTAAAAAAATTTTTTTAGAGTCGTTTTCAAAACGAAAAATGAATCCCTCCATCTCTCATAGTCTGGAGCCGAGTGTCATCCAGACACCGAAACACTCACACACACACTCACACACACACTCTCACACACTCACACACACACTCACACACACACACACTCACACGCACACACACACACACTCACACGCACACACACTCACACACACACTCACACACACACATACACTCACACACACACTCTCTCACACTCACACACTCTCACACTCACACACACACTCACACACACACTCTCTCACACTCACACACACGTACACACACACACTCTCACACACACACACACACACACACGCGCGCACATACACACACACAAGCGTACGGGTACGACACTGTAAAATTGAACTCTACTACAAAATCACAGTCATGTGATTTATTAAGTTAAATCAAATACATTCAGCTAGACCTTAGAGGACAAAATTTTTTATTCTCCCAACTATAGATATTCCTTATAAAATTTCCTCATTGACTATTTATTAAGGTTTAGAGTACTATTATATTAGACGAACAAAAACAACACTTATGACAACGAGTTAGGTTATTTTATTTTAAGTATCTCGCCCAAGTTCATCGAGACAGGAACCGAAGGTAATGTTAGACGTCGTTACAACTCCTGAGAGGAGACTCCGAACCCGAATTACGAAGTTGGTGGGCCGTTCACGTCACCTTCTGTAGGAGAGACGGAACGGACATTTAGAACTCAGGAGACCGTTTTTCGGTGTCCCCCATTGTACTACGAAACCTTGCTCTACACGAAGGAATATTTGACCCTGACTGACGGACGTCAAAGAGAAGTTTATTTACAAAGAAATAACTTTTGTCCTTTGTTAAAAAGAGACGACTTAGATTCTTAAGTTCCAGTAGAATACTTACAGACACACAGACTCGAAACCTCTTCTCACAAAAAAAAATTCTTAAAAACTCTATATTAGTTGTATCTAAATCAAAACCCACATGCCGTATTACTAAAATATAAACATATAAAACTTTTTACTAGTGGTGTCATCCAGGTGAATTAGCCGTAGTGGTATGTATGAATGTCTAAAAAAAGGACCACTACTCATGAAAATACTATTCTAAATGAGAACCTTTGAAAGTTTATATTTTATTCATAATAATTAATATCAGTGGTACGACATTTAATGTGAAGGTACTGGAGAAATAAAATATTGACCTTCGAACATGGGAAACTGAGGGAAGTGGGTGAAGAGTGTGGGGAGGTGGGAGGTGGAGACCCTTGGTGGTTACACAAGAAATATCCATGCTCAAGTAAAACTCCTCCTTCAAACAAACGAACAAACCTAAACAAAAGAAAAAGGATAAGGTGTACATTCACTGTAATATAAAATAAATAAAAGGACCTCTCCTTAGAAATACTGGATAAACCTCGGAGACCTCTAATTTTTGTAAACAAATTTATTGAACGTAACAATAGAGAACGAAGGAACTAGACACCTATGATACGGTAGAAGTAGAAGAAAAAGAGTAGAACAGAAAACGGTAGACCCAGGTTCAAGGGTAGAAAGACCAGAAACGAAGAAGAAGAAAAGACTGGTATACACTTGGGCTTTTTTTTAAAAATTTTACTAAACAACAAAATCCCTTATATTTGTATAATAGGGACAAAAGTGACGCTTCGGTCATTTATTCTGAAAATTTTAGTAAAGAAATGACATTTTTGTTTTTTGTGAGACGGTTTTGATTGTCTTAATAAACCTAATATTATATGGATATCTTTGCGTGTAGATAACATCGATGTCTCGAGTTGATTAAAAGTGTTTACCTTGTTTCGGTGTCTCGGCCACGAATCTAGTTCGTTGTCTGGTGACGTCTGTGGGGTCCTCGGAGAGGAGACAGGGGTAGGTCGAGGTGAGTCTGAAGATTATCGTATCAAATTAAGGTCGATAGTAACACGAGACAAAGCTACCTTTCTTCATGGGATCAAAGTCAAGGGAATCTTCGACTGGAACTCTCTTCCTGAAGTCTCGGCCGTCGAATAACGTTTCCGTCTCACTCGTGCTCCGTCCCTCACTCGTTTGTCTCCTACGTCCGCCGACGGTTGTTTCCCTTCGAATCTGTCGTTCGATGGTGCCACTCACCGACCTCGGATGAGGACGTCCCTTAGAAACCTTCTAGGAAGTTTGTGTACGGAGTCTTAAGAGAGAGGTCCCCCTTCTCCCTCAACAGTGTAAGTATGTCGGTTAATAATGGACAGGGAGATTACGGAAAAGGACGGGGTCGCGGGTGGGGTGTGGAGTGTGACGCAAGTCGACAATACGGAGAACCAGCGGGAATTAGACCTCACCACGGAGTCAGAACGAGAGAAACCAAAGGAAGGCACCCGAACCGAGCAGACCTCTCGCGACCGGTCGGGAAAACACCCCACAGGACCGGACCCTACACATCCGGACAGACGTAGTGAGGAGTAAAATCCCACTTCTTTGTCTCTGTGTCCTTTCCCTTTAGTAACAAAGTTCCAGTGTGTCGAGTACTCATTATCTCAGACATGAACTTAGGTCTGGTATACCGAGGTCCACCGACCAAGAATTGTTGATTCGTTACTACTTAAGAACCTGATAAATTAACTTAATAACATACAATGTTTCACCACTACGACAAACGAGGACCTCGTTTGTCACCACTACGAAGTTGAGGGTCTTCAATGAGTGTGAGTACAGGTAACTCAGCCACGGTGGTAGGTCGGTAGAGTAGGAGACAGCAGGGGAAGAGAAGGACGGAAGTTAGAAAGGGTGGTAGTCCCAGAAAAAGTCACTCCGTCAAGAGGTGTAGTCCACTGGTTTCATGTCCTCACATTCGAAGTCGTAGTCAGGAAGGTCACTTATAAGTCCTGATTATATGAAATCCTACCCGACCAACCTAGAGGAACGTCAGGTTCCCTGAGAGTTCGCAGAAGAGGTCGTGGTGTCAAGTTTTCGTAGTTAAGAAACCACGAGTCGGAAGAAGTGTCAGGTTGAAAGTGTATGTATGTACTGATGACCTTTTTGGTGTCGGAACTGATCTGTCTGGAAACAACTGTTTCATTACAGAGACGAGAAATTATACGACAGATCCAACCAGTATTGAAAAGAAGGTTCCTCGTTTGGAGAAAATTAAAGTACCGACGTCAGTGGTAGACGTCACTAAAACCTCGTGGGGGGGGAGTTTATTTCAGTCGGTGACAAAGGAGACAAAGGTCCACATTTATATGAGTCAAGATAAAGAAACCAGCAAACAAAGGAATATTTCAGAGAACATAGAGTATTTTGAATATGACTTACTTAAACATGTACGGAAAGAGACCAATTAGACAAAAACAATCAAATAAAGTTTGGGTCGTTCCTTGAAATTCTCTCAATTCCCTTTTACAAAAGGAAGAGATATCATCTTTAGGGATTCATAACATGTTTTATAGACAATCTCTACTATTTGTTTAAGTCGTTTCACAGTCCTATCTTCTACTTGAGTGTATTTGATTAACGTAAAAATATATGATTGTTACTCGTTATGGTTTCTTTAATTATTTTGTTAAGGTAAATATTGTTATAGTTTGTCTTATTTTATGAAGTTTTATTTAAATTAATTTCAGAACATGAGTTTTTTTACCGCTTTCTGAAGATGTCATTTGTGATGTGTTTTGACAACTTTCTTTGATCTCTTCTGTATTTATCTACCTTTATATGGGATACAATGTCTGACTTCCTGATTATGATAGAATTATAACAAGTCCATTGTCACGACGGGTTTCGTTAGGTGTCTGAGTTACGTTGCGGATACTTTTGCCGGTTCTGAAAAAACGTTAGACGTTAAATCTTTATCTTTTTGGGTAGGATTCTAAGCATACCTGAGAGTTCCCTGGGGTGTTTCCGTTTCGTTAGAACTTTTTCTTCTTGCTACAACTTCCTGAGTGTGGACAACTAAAGTATTGAGTGATGTTTAGGTACTCCATTAGTTCCGTCGTGCTCCAACCGCATTCCTGTTTACATATGTGGTTGTCTCGTCTGTCGGACCTTTACTTGGGAGTATATACACCAGTCTGCCAGAAATAGTTCTGACAGTTTCGCTAAGTCACTCCTTTCTCGTCAGAACACCGTAACCCTTTTGATGGTAAACCATAATCCTTTGTAGGTATACGTTTCTTACTCCACCTTGAAATATGGTATGTGTTTTTAGTTGGGTAGACCGACAGGTCACTCATTCTGAGACACGGAGGTGACGTCCCCGGTCCCAGGCCAGGGACCAGCCCCTCGATCCTAGGACGTACGGAGTACCTTGTCTGGTTTTTTTTGATTGAGTTTTGTCTGGTCTCTGAAATTTAATGCTGGATCCGAGGAAGGGACGGAAGCGACATAAGGAAATCTTTTCCGAAGACAACCCCAGGCAGAGGGTGCCTATGTCGAAGACCATTACCAAGGGTGGGGGTCCCCAATCTTTCGGCGGACGAGGACCGTCGGAGACCCTCGTGGGGGAGGACATGGGGTGGACATACGCGTCGGGAAAAGGGTCGTCTTCAGGCTGACTATGTGGCCCACCCCTTCTTCCTTACTCCCTCTCGTGTACGCCTGTTTTCCTCTCATTTGTGGGAGAGAGTGTACGTCTGTGACAGTCGAAACGTAAAATAAAATACAATAGGAGTGTTGTTTGAACACTATTTCTAAGGTAGTAGAGATAAAAGACTCTCTAATTTGTTAAAGAGACCTAGGGGGTTTATCACTTGTCTCAACCCCCCTAAATTTGCGTCCAGAAGGATTTTGATTTTGGGTATAAGAAAGGGGACATTCTTGACGTCCATAATACGTCCTAAGTGAAGACACGACGTTTTTCACAATATGTTTACTTTAGTTAATCATACACGGTACATTTCGGAAGGGTCCACCGCGATCACCAGTTCTCAGGTAGACGATTCCGTCCTGTACGTTCTCTCGTCCCAAGCTAGGGACCCAACCTTTCTAGGGACCTCCTCCCGTACCACCGGGTGACGTCATAAGAGCGGACCTTTTAAGGTGCGCGTCTCCACGGGCCGTCCGATACCAGGTACTCCGACATCTCAACCTATACTGCCTGGTGGCATTTCAAGGTGTACTCTTTAAATAAAATATTTAAAAAATTCCCTAAAGTTCCTCAGAAATTTCTTGTGCAAAGTACATGGAAACATAGTAAAACCCCACATGACCCAGAAACGACTACGCGACTGAAAAGAGATCAACACCGTCCCCGCCCCCCGATGAGAGAGCGACGCCACAATGAGAAGAACGACGTCACCGGCGAGAACGACCCGTCGGGCTCGAGATCCCGTGCGTTCGAGAACATCGACACCGTTGTTCGAATCGACGAGGCGTCGTGCACACTGGAAGGGTCTGGTCTCTGAGTTGGGAGCAGAGGACATAAGTGTCTGCCTAAGAAATGGTGACTCGGTGGTCCCTTCGGGGATAAAATATTTTTAAATTAATTTTTGAAGTTTTTTAAAAAACAATAAATTTTTACAATCTTTAGGTCCTACTTTTGACAATTCTTAGCTCTTACGAAGAGAGAAAGACTCTTCTTAATACATTGAACGAAAAAAACAACAACGACGGAAGGATCTTTGGTTCTTGGAGGTCGGGTTCAAGATTAACAACGATGTTACCGGGAAAATGAGGGTACTTAAGAAGACGGAATAAAGGAACAGAACTAAACGATTAAGATAAGTTAGTCGAATTAACATACTGAGAGTAAGTTCGAAACAAATCTTAGGGAAAACCCTATTCATACTTTGACTAGTACATAAAGTGAATCGAAACAGGTTAAAAATCAACTTCTGCGACCGGATTGTAGAATTCCTACTGTGATTCTCCCAGTTTCAACCCATATCTAGAGACACCCCGGAATTGGTCGTCGTCCTATTGAACGGGATATCGTCCTTCGGTCGTCTCGACAAAAAGAAATGTTTCTTTGAGAAAGGTAACAATTAGACTTGAAACTGTTGTCACTCGACTACTAATAAACTACTTCTTGGTTATACACGGACGGTACTAAATTTCGATTTTATATTTGTAGGTCACGTAGATTTCTTCAAGGAAGAAGAAAGTAGTTTAGGACAAACGGGTTACATAAAGTACCCATTAAACTATTCTTCATTGAAAGAGTCTATTCTTTAGGGGTTTTCGGGGTTTCGATTATGACGCTGACTGTTTGACCCTTGTACGGTCGGGGATGCACAGTGTTAGGTCTATCCAATACCGATATTCTATTACCTTAAAACAAGTGCTCTTTGCGTCCAGGTTTAAGAAGAGAACTTACTCAGTCAAAGAAAGTTGTTACGGTCAGGTAAGGAACTTAAGTTTCGAGACACCGTTTAAGACCGGAGGTTTAAAGAGTCTTAGACTGTAGACTTTTGTGTTATGAAAAGAAAGTACACCACACCCCACACACACACACACACACACACACACACACACACACTACAGACATCGACTCTCAATTGACTGGGATTGTCGTCTTTCATCTTCGACACTCGGACGTGTCCTTCTTAGGCGGTGCCGATGTCTACTTGAGTTCGCACCCGACTTCCCTACACCCTGTTCGTAACTATCGTAGACGACGTTGCTGTAAATTCTTTTTCAGTGACTGGTGTCTGAGGGGGTGGGGGTATTTCCTTCTTGATCGAAGGGTCGAAGTCCCTCACACCAGCTAGCTACCGGAGATCGACAGTCGACAAAGTTCCAGGGACCAGAAGGTCTCACGGGAACCTAGTGGGGCCCGACGACGGAAGGACCCCGTCGAAGTAGGTCGTCACTCCACTTCATCTCAGGTTTCGGGACTGGTAAGACCAAACTTCACCTGTGACTACCGTGTCAACGAGACACCGTGGGGGTCCATCCGCCTCCGAACCGTGAGAGACGGGTAGGTGAAAACAGAGGAAGGGAAGTATCCACAACTTGAGATAATTTATAGTGTGTGGAGTTTGAGGTAGATACGTCGACGAGAACCTCTTGACTTGAGAGTCGTTTCGGGTGGTCTACGGAGAGGGACAGAAATAAGTCTCATGTTCCTTCCCGTCGCAAAGGGGTCTTTCTGGACGGGCGGGTGTTAGTGAACAGAGGAGGTTCTAGTCCGTTAACCGCTTTAGTGTAAGATGCAATCGGCCATGGTGACGACGACGACGACGACGACGATTCAGCGAAGTCAGCACAGGCTGAGACACGCTGGGGTATCTGCCGTCGGGTGGTCCGAGGCGGCAGGGACCCTAAGAGGTCCGTTCTTGTGACCTCACCCAACGGTAAAGGAAGAGGTCACGTACTTTCACTTTTCACTTTCACTTCAGCGAGTATAGTCTGAGAATCGCTGGGGTACCTGACGTCGGGTGGTCCGGGGAGCCAGGTACCCCAAGAGGTCCGTTCTCGTGACCTCACCCGTGGCAGCGGAAGAAGTGGTGACCGGTAACAAACAAGGTCAGAACCTGAGCCAGTAAGAGACGAGGAGTCACCAGTACCCGGTCAGGGGACCACGTAATTGGTGTGTTGGTAATTCTCAATAGGACGGATCTTTATGGTGTCTTTATGAGAGAGGACCTTTGGGCCACGAGCTGCCCAGCCATAGGGTCCTGGGAGACACTGTTAATCCGATAAGAGGTCAACCACTACCTTTGGGTAGAGGTCAAGTTCTTACAAAGACCGTAAGTAACGACTGTCTCTAGGGTCCTCCGTGGTCGTACCTTATATTCGTGTCAGTTCGAAAAGACTAGACTGAGGCTTGATTGACGTGTTTTAGCTCTAGCTTTCCGAAACGGTCCACAGAGAATACGGGATTTTGGTGTGTAAGTTTGATTAACGTTGTACTAAGACTAATTTATTTGTCGTCACGACCAGTATGTAAAAACGAAGACCCACCATCTCGAGCCACCAATTCAGAGGGCGGAGTGATCGATATAGTGGTACTTGGTCGATGGATTAGAAAAACTCTTAAACAAAGAAGTGGACATTGTATTCCTAGCACTATAAACCGAATATCTAGACAACACTCCAACTGTACTACATAAACTTACTAAGGTTATGTAACACCCGGGAAACGATTCCCATCAATAGTACTGGGACTATCAATGGAATGATCCTATGGAAGAATCGTCAGTAGTAGAAAATTCCAGAAGTCATTGATTGTCTTATAGTCTTATAATCCAAGTGTTTCCGAACCTTTCTTAGTGACCGGAGTATTTCTAGTGATTGGAGTACCACTTCGTCTTCGTCCAGTATCCTTGTTTGTAAACACTATAGTCTTATAGAGGTACAGAATTGCAGAAAGAGTGAGAATGAATGCTCCGAAAGTCGTAGGACTGGTGGGTGTAGGGTGTCTATTGATCGACCCTGAGAACAATTCTCTCTGTCTTTTTCCCCGTACTACAAAAGAAGAACCAAGAAAAGAAGTAGAGCGTCTATGAACAGTAAGGTACCAAAAGTCTTGAACGGTCAATCAAAAGATTTTCAAAGTTCTCCAAGGTCCACAAATTCTGAAGCTCAAAAAAATTTTTAGGGTAAATTGAGATAATAATAAGAATAAGAAAAAGTCTTAATAAACTTGATGACAACGAACTAAGAAAAGGATTCACTTGTAATCTTACGATTTCGACTTTGAGGTCATGAAACCGGTGGAGTACACTTCCCGACTGAGTAACCTTTTCTGAGACTACGACCCTCCCTAACCCCCGTCCTCCTCTTCCCCTGCTGTCTCCTACTCTACCGACCTACCGTAGTGACTGAGTTACCTGCACTCAGACTCACTTGAGGCCCTTAACCACTACCTGTCCCCCCGGACCGCACGACACTAAGTACCCCAGCGTTTCTCAGCCTGTGCTGACTCACTGACTTGACTTGACTTGACTTGACCTCATGGTTTTTATAGGACACTTATAAAATTTTTATCTAAATGCTCAGTTGTCCTTCTTAATTGTAGAAGAGACAAAGATCAGTTCTTGTCTCGTACGGAAAGGCAAATTAGTACAACAGAATCGACAGAAAAATAAGGAACCATCTTAATTAAGAATTATTTTTGAAATAACTCTATATCAAGTTTTGGGTGTTTTAAGTGGAAAAATTTGACATGTTAAATGACCCAAAATCAACTGAAAAGTGAAAGTACGTAACCTCTTCCTGTACCGTTGGGTGAGGTCATAAGAACGGATCTCTAAGGGTCCCTGCCTCGGACCACCCGACGGCAGACACCCCAACGTGTCTCAACCTGTGCTGACTTCGCCGAATCGTCGTCGTCGTCGTCATATATGTCTCAATAGGTTGATAATGGTTTTAGGTAAAGTCTTGATACATCTTACGATCTTTTGAGCTTCTGTTCGGGGCACCGATGGTAAGGAGACAGGAGGCTAGAGGGTGGGGGATCTTTGGTAACTAGATGAAAGACAGAACACTAGAAACGAACGAGATCTGTAAAGTGTATTGACCCCAATGTACTAGGTACGGAAAACGTTGACCGAAGAAAGTCCCCCGTCGCAAACTCTGGGTCGGAACAGTGCACGTAGTCGTGGCAGAGGGAAAGATGGCGGACTAAGATACGATAACCTACCCCTTCGGTGCAGAAAAAACGGGCAAGTCGTCGACTACCTGTAACGAGGACGAAAAACTGATAACTCTTATTATGACGACACTCGCACACACGTCTTCGTAAACAAACTCATAGATAAAAGTTAATAATACCCACATATGGATCCTCGTCATAAAGATGGAGTACATTACTGAGATATGACTTCTGAACGTCCCTGACAATTTGACAAAAGGTTTCTTCGATGTGGTAAAATGCAAGGGTGTCCGATGCACACTCCCAGGGTCGAAAAGACGCAAGAATTGTTGTACACAATTGAAGACAGAAAAACTAAATATGTAGGACGTGCTATCCTTTATAGAGCGACACCAAAACTAATCAGTAATCAGGGATTACTGATTACTACTACTTGTGGAAAAGTACACGAATAACTACTACCTCTACTGTAAAATTTTTTAAAAGACAAAACTGTATCAAAGTGTAAATGTCTTTTCAATATCTTCTCGAAGGGATTTTTCAGAACTAGTCTACGTCCTACGTCCTATGTCCTACGAGCCCCGACCACGTGACCCTACTGGGTCTCCCTACCATGCCCCTCCCTTCACCCTCCTCCAAAGTCCTACCCCTTGTACACACGTGGGCACCACCTAAGTACAACTACATACCGTTTTGGTTATGGTATAACATTTCATTTTGTTCTTTTTTTCAGAACTAATGGGAAGTGGCCGTAAGTGGGATTGACTTTCGCAAAGTAGGGTAAGCACAATAGCAAAGAAGAGAGACAGAGAAAGATGTGTCAAAAAATCATTAGACTCTCATTAAACGCATAGCACGGGGAAATGGATACTTACGAAACACTTAAAGGACTCTTGTTCCCGTTAAAATAAATCATATTGAAGTCATATAAATAGTTTTAGTCCTTTGAATTGTAACCGTTTTTTTCAATCGATTAGGTGTCAGGTATAAACTTGAACTCATGAACAGAGTTATAAGGGCTAAGTTCGGGTCCTAGTTTCTAAAATGGCAAAGAATAAAGAAATCAACGGAAATTAGACTTTGTTGAGGAGCTGGAAAGAAGTAGAAAGTGCCGGAACCATAAACTTCTCATCCCCGGTCGACAAAACATCTTATCTAAACAGAGTATAAAGGAACACTAATTTAATGTAATACGTAAAAACCGTCCTTAAGGTGTTTTCTTACAGGATCCCGTAACACCGTCCTTCGAATAAATGGGGGAGTAACCGTTAATTGAAACTTTCGAGCCAAATTCTCCATAATGAATCATACGTAACTTTTTAGTGATAAAAAGGAAAACATTAATTATTCGTTAAAACTCTACCACATTGCAAGACAGGAAGTAGTTGAAAGTAAGTGACCAGAGTCGTATAGCATAGGAAAAAACCTGTCACGACGTGTCGAACGCCCGTCGTCTTCGTGTCGCAGGAGTGGTGACCCTCGACCTTTTAAAGGTCGTAGGACACAGAACGAATCTTATGCAAAACCCCATATTAAACATATGTCACTTTTAAATAGATAAAACGTAAAGATTAACCCAATCAAAACTGTTGACACGGCTCAGTACGTCGGTAGTAGTAGTATTTTTACATGTAAAGGTAATGGGATGTTTCTGGCTTTCCCTCGGGAAGAATCAATACACCCTGTATCTGTACAAGATCTGTATTTGATCTGTACAAGATCAGATTAGAATTCTTTGAGTTAGAGAAAGACTGAGTCCGGACCAGAAGTTTTAGTAACAGAACCATCCTCGGGTTTTATCTTCGGTCGCAACTCCGGGTTTCGTCGTGTTGTTGGGGAAACAGGGTCCACCACGGGTGGAGAAGGGCCTGAGTCGCTCACTTTCCCGAGATCCGTTGTCCTGAGTGCCTTGTCCTTTTGGGTAGACCTTTACAAGGGTTTTCATAAAGAGACGTGTGAGTCTCAAGACGAACAGGAGTCGTGTTCCGAGCTCGGGGTGCCACCGGAGAGCCCCCCGTGCCCCGCGAGACGGACGGGCCCCCGGACCCCACTGTCCCGCGAGACGGACGAGCCCCCGGAGAACCCCCCGTGCCCCGCGAGACGGACGGGCCCCCGGACCCCGCTGTCCCGCGAGACGGACGGGCCCCCGGACCCCACTGTCCCGCGAGACGGACGGGGCCCCGGAGAGCCCCCCGTGCCCCGTGAGACGGACGGGTCCCCGGAGACCATCCCCCCACGAGCCCCGCGAGACTCTACACGCGGAGGGGACGAGACCTCGGGTCGTCCGTCGTGTGAGCACGACCCGGGGCCCCGACCGGCACGCGGTGGGGCACCCCTACGAGGCTGTGGAGGAGACGAGAGACCCCGGGGACTCTTCACTCGTGTCGAGAGGGGAAGGGGTGGAGCCCGGGAGGGTCCCCCCAGAGAGAAAACCCCCGAGGCAACCAAGGGTTCACCGAGTCACCACTTCTGAGGTGGACGACTAAGGTCGTCTACGTCCTTTAGAAGGAACCCACCCCTTCCAGGGGACCTCCTCCCGTATCGTGGGGTGAGGTCACAAGAACGGACCCTTTAGGGTACCTGTCTCCTCGGACCACCCGACGTCAGGTACCTCAGCGAGTCTCAGCCTGTGCTGACTCGCTGAAGTGAAAGTGAAAAGGAAAGTACGTAACCTCTTCCTGTACCGTTGGGTGAGGTCGCAAGAACGGACCTCTTAGGGTCCCTGCCCCCTCGGACCACCCGACGGCAGATACCCCAGCGTGTCTCAGCCTGGCTGACTTCGCTGAGTCGTCGTCGTCGTCGTCGTAGTCCCAAGTCCGATTCTTGACTTACACAATTACGGGGGTTTCGGAAAAAGAGGATTTCGACAACAGAGACGGTACTCAACACTTTTAGATAAAACTTTCATTTTCAACTTACGACTCAGTGAAAAAAGACTTAATGGTGTTCTTTGTAGGGGGAGAGTTACCTGCCTATGGTCTTTCATCTCCTCCCACCCTTCTTTCCCGTTCAGAGTAACGGATTATAAACAGTTATACCCGTTCAGAGTAACGGATTATAAACAGTTATGGTAGGGTAGTAACATGTCGACTAAACCCTCTTTATTTGTGTGTTGAAGTACAAATGGATGGAATTTATAATAGTAATAAATAGATGTAGTCAGAGAGGAAGAAGACTGGAGACTCGTTTGGTCTCTTCCTTTATAGAAATGAATGAAAAATAAAAAGAAAAGGTTATCACATCGTTCACCCTTCCCTGTATTTCCGTTTGTTTCTACTGATCCTTTCGTTATTTCCTAATCTAGAACACTACCCTACACTCAAGTCCGAACCATCTTGTCTCACGGACCCGGACTCCCTTTCTTTCCCTCGAATGCTTCGTCATTCCTACTACCACAGACCCAACTAGTTTGTCTCATTCCAATTGACCTCTCTTTTCCTCCGGTAAAGAAGTTTCAAGTAGAATTGTATCCATGCAAGTAACATGTTATTTGTGTAAATATTTTACATTACTTAGATCATGGTGAAAGTGAGGAGGACCTTACAATACCTATCAAGAGTCACAGGAGGGATCTGGAGTCCTCACCCCCGAGTTAGGATCAGTAAGATCACGTCCTGTAGAAGGCAAGACACACCACTCTAGACCCGTTACGAAATTAGTCATACTCGCTTAGTTTTGGTGTCATTCGACAGTGGCGGGTGGACAGTCTTACCGGTAATATATTTCGCATGTTTATTGTTTAACAACTGGACCTACACCTCTTTTCCCTTGGGAGGACATAACAACCACCTTTACATTTAACCACGAAAGTGTCATCGTTTGTCATATCTCCAAGGAGTTTTTTGATTTTTATCTCAATAGTATACTATACCGTTACGGTGAGGATCCTTATATAAACTTTTTTTACTTTTGTGATTAAACTTTTTTTTTTTGGTGTGTACGTGGGGTTACAAGCTCGTCGTGGTAAATGTCATCGGTTGTGTACCTTCGTCGGGTGTACGGGCAGTCGTCTACTTGCCTATTTCTTTTACACCACATATGGGTGTATTACTTCATTATGAGTCGGTCTTTTTCTTCCCTGAGAGGGTAAACGTCATTGTGCTTACCCAGGTCTCTTATGACACGAATCACTTCACTCAATCTGTCTCTGTTTGTGAGGTACTGTAGTAAGTACACTTAGAGTCTTTATTAGGTTTCTTTGCGGACACACTTGTCTGTGTCTGAGTTTCTATGTCCTTCGTTTGATCGCCAGCGGTGTCTCCTCCCCCCTCCCCGTTTGTCCCCGTGCCTTAAGTCTCTCTACTTGACAATACACGTTTTATAGTCATGTATTCACATTACCATATAGCATTGGTAATAGAACATCATTGAAACGACTACGACGATTCAGCGAAGTCGACACAGGCTGAGACACACTGGGGTCTCTGCCGTCGGGTGGTCCGAGGGGACAGGGACCCTAAGAGGTCCGTTCTTGGGACCTCACCCAACGGTAAAGGAAGGGGTTACGTACTTTCACCTTTCACTTTCTCTTCAGCAAGTCAGCACAGTCTGAGGATCACTGGGGTACCTGACGTCGATGGTCCGAGGAGACAGGTGGCCTAAATTATTGAAATTTACCCCATATTAGTTTAGACATTTTATGACTTAGGAATACGACATGTGGACTTTGATTATATGATGACATTTAGTTCATATGAAGTTATTCTTTTATTAATTTTTTAATTCCAAATGTTAATGTTTATTCATTCGTCATATTCCCTGTCCTTAGAGGTACTTGAACCTATATTGTCTACTCTTAGTCCTGCCCTAAACTCTCCTCTATATTAAAACCTTTACAAATCTTAACCTAAACTCGGGGATTATCGGATCCGTGAAAAAAAGGAGAAAACCCCCTCGGTACAACGATCGGTGTGTCCTGGAATCAAACGACTGTACCTCAGAATTCGTGATTTGGTGGTCCCTTCAGGATCCATGGAAAGTTCCAGTGAGTCGTACCTGTGGACGTCTTATTCATATTGACCTGACGTCGCGATTTTGTTTTTCCGTTACATTTCCTTTGGTATTCGGGACATCTTTAAATTGATGATAACGAGAAATTCGGTCGGTTAGCGAAATGTTCGAACTTTTAACAGAGGGTTCAAGGGAACGATGACAGTTTTAAGACGGAATCCAAGGAATTCTAAACACTTGGAGGTGGACTTAGAGGAACACATGAGAACGGATTTGTTTCTGCGTGTAGGAACTAAAATACACACACAGGTAAACGAAAATATGACAGCAATTTCCGTGAGTCATAATTTTTAAAGGGTCGGTAACCGTATGTGTTCGAACGTCAATCATCTTGGACGGTCTATATAGGAATTCTCTCCTAGTGCTACCACCCCATCCTGCAGGTGTATACAACCCCCCTCCGTGTCTGCAAGTCGGATATTATGGACAGATTTTCCTCAGGACAAACAAAAGACTATCACATAAACTGGTTATATAGGTTTCTCATTTATATGCGGGAAAATTCAAACATACCAATAACGGATACAGAAGTAAATATTTATTATTATCCCCGAAGGGTCCACCGAGTCACGATTTCTTAGACGGACGGTTCCGTCCTCTATAACCAGGCTAGGGACTAAACCCTTCTAGGGTGTACGGAACCTCGTTATTCCTGACACACGGTGTTGACGACTCGGACGCGCGACCTCGGGCTCCCGGTGCCGACGACTCGGGCGCGCGATCTCGGGCCGCCGGTGCCGACGACTCGGGCGCGCGATCTCGGGCTGCCGGTGCCGACGACTCGCACGCGCGATCTCGGGCTGCCGGTGCCGACGACTCGCACGCGCGATCTCGGGCTGCCGGTGCCGACGACTCGGGCGCGCGATCTCGGGCCGCCGGTGCCGACGACTCGGACGCGGGATCTCTGCTCTCGGTGCCGACGACTCGGACGCGCGACCTCGGGCTGGCGGTGCCGACGACTCGGACGCGAGTTCTCGGGCTCCCGGTGCCGACGACTCGGACGCGTGATCTCGGCTCTCGGTGCCGACGACTCGGACGCGAGATCTCGGGCTGCCGTTGCCGACGACAGCCACGCGTGAGGTCGTGGGAACGAGGTGTCGTTCTCTTCAACAGTGTCACTCTTCGGGTGCGCGGTGTCGATCTCTCGCCTGGGACACGGGGCGTTGGTCTCTTTTTAGACACGTCCTGTTTCTGGGTCGTGTCGGTATGTACCTATTTATTTTGATATTTTTTTATTGATTATCGTCATAGTCTTTTATAGTCTTTCGTTTCGATATTGACTCCGGAACTTCGTCGACCGACTACGCATCGACACGCCCGGGAAACCAGCACCCAATGATTGTGAGGGACCCGGTCGTACTTCCGACGGTGAGGATAGCAGAAGAATTTGACCCACAGTCGTCAGTGAATGGTGTGACCGGGTCAAGGGCCAATGGAAAATGTGTGCAGAGGTAGTTTTGACTCTATTTCGTTCTGCTTGACCTTCACTATTATGTAAAGTGTTCTTGGTTACGTTTATATGACTCTTCCCTTCCGAGAATTGAGCACAAATTGTAGATTTGCGGTGTGGGTGAGGTGAGTACAAAGGATTGGACGGTGACTTCGCAAACTCGAACAGTAGAGTTCTCAGAAGAACTCCTGAGAGGAAGTCAGCGGTTTCTCCTTGGGCTCTGGACCCTCTCACTAGGTAAACGGGTTCCAGTGTATGACTTAATCGACCTACGAGGAAAAGTCAACTGGTACCAATCAATTGTTTCAGACTCTCCGTGAATAAAGGGATCACTTACGGATATTCCTTCCCACCTAAACTTTTTATTTTTACCCTCGTACACCCAACAATTGGAGCCGCTCTAACAATCCGACTATTCGTAGACAACCTTAAAGGACTACGGTTTTCGGTACCCTTCGAGTCTGGGTAACAGTTCCCTCGTCCTTCCCTTTCCTTCTCCCGGCACCTAAAGGGACCGGACTTTTGGGGTAGGTCCATCGTCGACGGTAGGACCGCGAGACCGAGGTGCCACGAATAAAGAAAAACGAACTTAGGTCGCCGACGCCCAGGGAAGTCCGTCCACACCCTTCTTCTGGTATTTTCCTCCTGTCCATATAGTTACATCCTTAGAATTTTTTACTATGTTTACTTGTCTGTCTTTGAGTGTCTGTATCGTTTGTTTGATACCAATGGTTTCCCCTTCCTTCTCTTCTCATTCAATCCTCAAACCCCGATTTTATGTGTAGGACGACGACGACGACGACGACGACGACGACGCGGCGAAGTCGGCACAGGCTGAGGTACGCTGGGGTATCTGCCGTCGGGTGGTCCGAGGGGGCAGGGACCCTAAGAGGTCCGTTCTTGTGACCTCACCCAACGGTAAATGACGATATATATTTTATCATTTGTTGTTCCCGGGACGACACATCACGTTCCTGGAAGAGAACATTATTGTATATTACATTTTCTTGGGCTTTGTATTTATATATATGTATGTATAGATATATGCTTAGCGAAACGATATGTGGTCTTTAATTGTGTTGTAACATTTAATTGAGATAAAGTTACATTTTTATTTTCCAAATAAATTTTTTTTTCTGGTGTCCGAAACTCAGTCGTCTGAACTCAAGTCTACAACGGAGGAAGAGTGGTGGACTTTTGGGGTCTATCTAAAGAGGTAGGGAGATTTTGAGTCCACAGGGTAACATTTTGCCCTCACTCTTACGTTCCTCCGCGACGCATAGTCGTCAATACTCCCGGACGACACGACCGAAGACGAGACAAGGACGGAGAATCGGGAGTGAAGAGTCCACCGAGACCCTCCAAGACGAGTATCGCTCTGACACTTCCGACGACCGACTGACAGAAGAGACCAAGATCCCCCACGAAACGAAACGTCCACGAGACATCCTCTTGCAGTTCCGACCACTACGACCGTCCGTAGTCAAGTCCGTAGGACCGTTTAGTCACTAGTGACCGAGCTTTGGGGGCTCACGGAGGTAAGTCGATTCTTGGACTGGGGAGGTGGAGTGGTCCGTGTCTTTAGCTTCTAGATTGTGGACCATGTCGTCCCAGGGGGTCTGTGTAACGGTCGACATGACCACCCAGTCACCAACTCAGGATAACCAACGAGTTACAAAACTTATGATAAGGTCTTTCTCCCTTGTTCGATAGACAGGTGTCTCGGAGTGACAGTGGCGGAATAGACGTCTTCTTCCGTTCGTAGTCGAAGTGTTTCCCACGTCAGAAACCTGTCGGGGCCAGTTCCAGTCCCTCCGTCACCAAGGGCCCAAGAACCGCGTCAGTGAGGTTCGACATGTGTGTACTAGGAACTGGTTTATCGGAAATTAGGTGAACTGTGTGGTTTATCGGAAATTAGGCTCGAAGGAACCCCACGACCCAGAGGCCAAAGAGACCTTGTTTTGAACGAAAACAAAGGGTCCAAGACCCTCAATTAGGGTCTACACAAACGAAATCGAGTCAAAGAAACAAAGGTACGAAGTGAACGCAGGCAACAAAAATGGGAGGAGGTCTATTCCCAAGGGGTGAGGTCAGGAGACCGGACCTTTCAGGGTGTCCGCCTCCTCGGCCCATCCGACTCAGGTGCCCCAGCGACTCCCAGTCCGTGCTGACTCGCTGGAGGGAAAGTGATAACTGAAAGTACGTGACCTCTTCCTGTACCGTTGGGTGAGGTCACAAGAACGGACCTCTTAGGGTCCCTGCCGCCTCGGACCACCCGACGGTAGATACCCCAGCGTGTCTCAGCCTGTGCCGACTTCACTGAATCGTCGTCGTCTATTCCCAGGGTTAACGGAATGTCCTTTTTTTTGGTCGTTGATTAAGTGGTCTTTAGAAGGACCAGGGACCGAACAGTCGAAGCTCGTGTAAGAAGGTTGTGGATAAGTTCACCCGTGGTGAGTACCGCAGATGGAACAGGGCCCCACCAGGTCCTCCGGTGCGGACTGTGCGGGCGACGAGACGACCACACGCAAGTGGAAAAAGGCGGACTATGAGGGAGACAAGACAACCCCACGCAAATGGGACAGGGCCCCACCAGGCCCTTCGGGTGCGGAGTGTGAGGGCGACGAGACGACCACACGCAAGTNGACCAAAGAGACCTTGTTTTGAACGAAAACAAAGGGTCCAAGACCCTCAATTAGGGTCTACACAAACGAAATCGAGTCAAAGAAACAAAGGTACGAAGTGAACGCAGGCAACAAAAATGGGAGGAGGTCTATTCCCAAGGGGTGAGGTCAGGAGACCGGACCTTTCAGGGTGTCCGCCTCCTCGGCCCATCCGACTCAGGTGCCCCAGCGACTCCCAGTCCGTGCTGACTCGCTGGAGGGAAAGTGATAACTGAAAGTACGTGACCTCTTCCTGTACCGTTGGGTGAGGTCACAAGAACGGACCTCTTAGGGTCCCTGCCCCCTCGGACCACCCGACGGTAGATACCCCAGCGTGTCTCAGCCTGTGCCGACTTCACTGAATCGTCGTCGTCTATTCCCAGGGTCAACGGAATGTCCTTTTTTTGGTCGTTGATTAAGTGGTCTTTAGAAGGACCAGGGACCGAACAGTCGAAGCTCGTGTAAGAAGGTTGTGGATAAGTTCACCCGTGGTGAGTACCGCAGATGGAACAGGGCCCCACCAGGTCCTTCGGTGCGGACTGTGAGGGCGACGAGACAACCACACGCAAGTGGAAAAAGGCGGACTATGAGGGAGACAAGACAACCACACGTAGATGGAACAGGGCCCCACCAGGCCCTTCGGGTGCGGACTGTGAGGGCGACGAGACAACCACACGCAAGTGGAAAAAGGCGGACTGTGAGGGCGACGAGACAACCCCACGCAGACGGAGCAGGGCCCCACCAGGCCCTTCGGGTGCGGACTGTGCGGGCGACGAGACGACCACACGCAAGTGGAAAAAGGCGGACTGTGCGGGCGACGAGACAACCCCACGCAAGTGGAAAAAGGCGGACTGAGAGAGCGACGAGACAACCCCACGCAAATGGGACAGGGCCCCACCAGATCCTTCGGGTGCGGAGTGTGAGGGCGACGAGACACCACAATTCCGAGGAGACGCCACAGAAAGCCGTTCACCGTCACCTAAGTAGAATAACATAATTTTATCTACCTTTATGAGTAAACCGTACCTAATTATATACCTGAAAGTAGCCGGAGGTAGCAAAACTAAAGACCTCTCATTTGAAAAAGAAAGTAAACAAAAAGAAACCGGTACGGCACGTCGTACACCCAAGAATCAAGGGAGGGTCCCCAGTTTGGGCACGGGGGACGTCACCTCCGTCCCTCAGAATTGGGGACCTGTCGGTCACTTCAGGGACCTCTCACTGTCAAATATAGTGTTCCGGTCTGTTCCAGACTAGGGGATTTGGGCCTTCGATCAAATGGGGACCAGACTTACGCACTTGGGTTTTATGCCGGATACAAGTAAACTCAAGTAAAAAGATTCCCTGCCGTAGGACCGACTACGTCTTCGACCAGGAGGGCTCCTACCACCACGACGACCACCACCAGTCGGCGGGACGGCACAGACTGAGAAAGGCTAGGGCACCGGGCGTCGTACGATCCGGAGGGTCAAGGGTCGCCACCCCATAGTCCGAGATTTCACTTTCTGACTGTCCCCCGACCCACCCGGGAGTCCCTCCTACCGAGAAACCACTCCTAGTGTGAAAGGGACCGACCCTCGAGTCGTTGAGAGCTCACGACCCACGAAAGGTAGACGTGGAAGTACTGGTGGACAGTGGTCCCTCCGACCTCCCCAGGGACCCTCCCCAGACACACACACACACACACACACACACACACAGCCCACCCCGCCCCACCCTATGTCTGTCAGTCAGACTATGTCTTTTCCCTGGACCTCCCTTTCCTTTCCTTACCTTCCACGTCCAGCGTCCCCCGTCAAGAGCGGAGACAACGGGCACGCTAATAGAAGACCTACACTTCCTTCGAAGAGTCCACCCACCCTCCAAATTCTCTTCACTCTTGTTAAACCTGTCCGAGACCTTCCTTACGTCTCCCTGTCTACCCTCTATTCATTAGTGGAACTTCTGATCACTCGCCCCCGGCGGGACTAGGACCCATGGGTGGAACGTCGTCGGAGGTGACACCCGAGACACTAAGACACCTGCGACTCGCCGAGTACCCCGTCTCGACCCCGACCCCTGAGCATTTCGACGAGGGGTCCAAACCGAGACCACCCACGTCGCCCTCCACTCCACGACTCCTGGAGTGAGACCGACTGTAGAGGGACCTTAGGTGGGAGAAAACACACTGTTTGCCGTAAAGTCTCCTTCAGTGTGGAGATTGGTGTTGTCGGGTTTAAGGGCCTTTGTCGTCAAATCTTCTGTGTTCTTACACCGACTCTGACTCACCCTTTACACGGAGTTAGTGAGAACAGACCGAGATATCCGAGACACTTTTTAATAGATGTTCTTGTCACAGATAATACCTCTGAGGTAACGTTTCGAACCAAAGGGTTCCAGCAGAATCTCTTACCGCATAAGAGAGAGTAGTAGTAGACGAATTAGGGTTCACAGTCGTCCTGACTTAAGGACGACCGTTTTGTCATAAAAGGTAAAGTTTCTACCGAGTAGGGTTTTGTAATTTTTAATCTGGGTGTCAACAAGTGGTCCTTGAGGATTTGTGAGAAACGACACTAATATCGTTCTTTTCGAATCAAACAGAATTTCACAAAATATAAATAGGAAACGGGAGATAGTCAAAGGAGTCTACCCTCTAGTGGGACCCTCTATTCGTCCAACCAGGATAATAAAGATATGAAGCCCACCTGGACTCCACTGGGTGAAAGTAAGAAATAACCGGGAAACGAGGCGAGGGACTCTGATGTCAGTAAAGGGAAGTGTCACATACTTTGAGACGTTAAATAATCGAGTAGTGACCTAAGAGGGTCAGAGTCAGGGACAGGTATTTCCGTCTCGTGTGTTAGGACCCTCCCGGGGAGATCAAGACTCTACGACGACTAAAGTTATCAAAGACAGGTTGGTTATATTATGTCAAACAATGTCACTTTGTAAAATTTCCGAGTGAACATTTTAGTTGAACCGTTTTTGTTATGTATTTCTCGGTCGTTACAAAAAACCGTTGTAGAGAGAGGGTAACCTTCGTCCTTAGATACAATTAAAATAATTTTCTGTCCGGTAGATAGTCAAATCGTTTGTACTGAGGGGACCCCAATTCACTTCCTTTCAACATAGAGACTTTTATTCTATTAGGACCTAACTCTGAATTTTCCAAAGACATGATAGTCTTTTGAGATTTGTCAGTGAGTCGGTTATAAGTATTTTAATTACGTGGTCTAGAGAAGAAGGCGCGCGGTCATAAAATGAGTGTAAAAGAGTTTCCGGATAGCCCCTTTAATGTCTTTTCTTGGTTTGATATCTCTTCATTCCAAAACTCTAGTAGTCTTTTTCACAAATGGATCGTTTATATTACCCTAAAGTGTTCAGAGTATTTTACACTGTAACTCCGATGGAGACTCTCCTTTAATCGTTTATTTTCGCATGTACACATCTCTAGTCGGTGGACATCTTCCATTGACGAGGATAGAAGAGAGAAGAGGTCTTAGAGGTCGATATCTGGTGTCCAACCCTTCCCACGTAAGTACGAACACGGAGTACCTTCGCAGGGGTCACACTTTCGTCTACCCTATCATATCTCTGTCTCGATTCGTCCCGTAGCGGCCGTGAAGGGTCTCTTCTCCTCCGGAACCGGTGGTCTGAGGGCCCCCCTTATGTCGTTTGACGACTATGAACCACCGCGGTCGGTAATAGTTGTCAGTAGTACACACGGACCACCGGTGGACATACAGAAGAAACCTTTTCACGGATGAGTCTAGGAGACGGGTAAAACATTACTAATAAACCCAAAACCCTTGCCTCAACGAACTCTAAGCATGGACAAAACTTTTAATTGGGAACGCCCTATATAACAAACGTTTATAGAAGAGGGTAAGTCATCCGACGGAAAAACAAACCAACTACCAAAGGAAGCGACACGTTTTCGAAGGTTTCTTAAGTATGTCTATCGGTTGTCAGTATACTTTTCTTCGATTAGGAATCCCTTTACGTTTAGTTTTGTTATAACTCTATGGTGGAGTGTGGACAGTCTCACCAGGAGTGGTATTTCTTTTGTTTATTCTTCGTAACCACTCCTACACGTCTTCTCCTTTGGAAACACACGACATCTACCCTTGCATTCAACCACGTCGGTGGTACCTTTTGTCGAGTCTCCAAGGAGTTTTTTAATTCTATCTTGATATTACGTCAGGTCGTTAGGGTAAGGGCTCGCAAATGGACTTCTTTTACTTTCGCGACTGAGTTTTTCTATACACGTGGGGGCACAAGTAGCGTCGCAATAAATGTTATCAGTTCTATACCCGCGTTGGATTCACAGATACTACCTCTTTCTTCTACACCGTGTGTCACCTAATGACGAGTGGGTATTTTTTCTTCCTTTAGAACGGTAAACGTTGTCTTACCTACCTAGATCTCCCACAATACACTTCCCTTTATTCAGTCCCTTTCTGGTTGTGACATAATAAAGTGAATATTCACTTTGAACACCCTTTCGTTTTGTTTACTCGTTTCTTTTCCATTTGTCTGAGTATCTGAGCCTCTTTTCTGGTCACCGGTGGTCCCCCTTCGCCCTCTCCCCCGCCACAAACTCACTTTGTCCACCTTCGCTAATTCGTGTTTGAAAGTCAATATTTTATTTATTTAGTCTCCCCACATTGTGTTGCACTTCTTATACCAGTTATCTTGACAATTCTTGACATACTTCTGTCTACCGATGATCTGATAACACCACTAACAAAACATTACATAAATTTACAACTTAATGATATAACATGTGAGCTCTGACTGTATTATAATATGTAACTTATATGAAAATATTAATTTTTTTTCTACTGTAGTGGGAAATGAACCGTGACCCAACTTGTGAAATCTGTGTAAAGAGTAATAAAAAAGTCCGGTTAAGAAACCCTAACTCTAATAGTAGAGATGAATTATTTACTCTTTTTATTCCTAGTCTTTACAATCTTTAAACGGGGTCCAAACTCCTCCCCGTCTTGAACTCCTCTAACCTTGAAGGAAGACAAAATCGGAGATCAGATTTAGAGGGAGACTAAGACGTGAGTGGGTCGAGGGGTCCGACGTAAAAGATTTTCGTCTCGGACCGGGTGTCTACGTCACCCTGTGTCGCCTCTCACCTCAAACGTCTGCCGCACAGACTCAAGGTTAGTCCGCGAGAAAGAGTACCCGAGGACCTATCACTCTCCCAGAAGACAGGCGCCGACGTCTCACCCTCTCGAGTCTCTAGAACGGTCCTTCGGGGAACGACCCGACGATCTCACGACGGTGTCCCGGCGGAAGGCCGTGTCCGTCAAGGAAAAGGTAAAACACGATCGGTCACACCACTTGCCCGGAACAGTCCAGTCGTAAGTAGATACCCGAAGACCCCTCAAACCACGTTGGGACACCCTTCTGGGTCGAAGGAGATGCCTCGTAATGTCGGATCTTGTGCCGTTGGGGTGGTCCTGTGACGAGGGAGAGGTGCGTTCGGTCGAAGGGGGCCTCTCACAGAGGTGTAACAGGAAAAATTAATGTCGTTCTACTTTATGACCGTGTTGTGAGGAACGGATCTTTCACTTAAAGTTTCCTCTCAGTACCTTTTAAAAGAGAGGCCTGTGAACCTCGGACCCTACCGTACCACTTACGAGGGGTCTCCAGTCGTCACTGAACCCACCTCCTTCTCTGACCGTGTGTAAAGACCTTGTTACCCCTCTCGTGTACACGGCGGAGCGGTTCGTAAATAGGACCGGTCAACACGGTCGTCTTGTACCTCGTCATTCGAAACGTGGGACTACCCCTGTCTACTTGGACGGACGGTACCAATAAGACACTGTCCGACACTAGACAACTCTGGGCTCCTAGTCGGTCTGTTAGTCACTTCCAAGATTACGCGTCTTTCGCATAGTCATTTGTTGGAACATTAGTCTTGCGAGGAGGGGACAGACGTATCGTGAAATGTCAAAGATGTTGGGAAGGCTGTATGTGCCAAATCAAATTTAGAGTGCCGTCCGGACCACCCACAGGGGTAGTAAGAGTCAAATATGCTGTCGTCGTCACGTCGACACCAAGGCACATGTCTCGTCCTCGACCCACAATCCTTGACCCGTTCGCGACAAAACAAAGGCCTAGGGAGTTGTGTATAACAACTCGGGGATGAGACGTGGTCCGCGAAAGGACTCCCAACCCTTATTTTTGTACTTATTTTCTCCCCTCGCGGTCGGGATTTCCTCGACTGCAAGATCGACCCCCTCCCTGTCTGTTACTCTTTACCCCATCCACCAGACTCGACGAGTCCTTTCCTGGAGGTCTCTTCCACTGACCCCCAGACGTTCCTCCCGCTCCGGTCATCCGTACCCAGGACACTGACCGGACGTCCCTTCTGTTCCAGTCTCCCCGGTCCCCCGGTTCCCAGCACCTCCTCGACTACCCGGGACTTCCTGAGGTCGGACTGAGCCTCGTCCTCCTCTTTGGCGACTTCCACTGGACCGAAATGAGAATCATGAAAACGGGGGAAATTAAAAGTCTTGCTGAGCTGTCTCACCCACGACAACATTAGGGGGAAAATCTACTTATCAATTTGAGTCTCTCCAATTCATTGAACGGCCTCTTGTGTGTCACTCGGAAAACCTTAGTCCTCAGGTCGAGACCGGACGGACGGGCGTCTCGCGTGCCAGGATTCGGAAGGATTCGTTGTGACTGAGAAGTCGCGATCCTTCGAGCACGGTGAGGAAGTCGCACGACGGGTCCTAGTGTGTGGGTCCGTCGGCACGTCAGTGCCCTGATCGACTCTAGTAAAAAGGGAACGTGGTTATACAGTATAAACAAATATTAAATAGTACAGGTAGAAATACCTTTTTTCATCCCTTGTTTAAACACTTTGTAAAGAATTTCAGCATACTTAGGATCTGAAAGGGACGATATGGTCCGAGAGAGAGAGAGTGAGAGAGAGAGAGAGAGAGAGAGAGAGTGTGTGTGTGTGTGTGGGTCTCTACTTGTCTTTTACTTAGTTCCTGGAAATATTTTTGGTAGACCGTCTCTGACAGTTAGCACTTTTCCAATCCGTTACAGGTCACAAAGAACCCGTTCCTGTTTCGACAACATTCTACAGTGCACACGACCCCGTGGAGGTGAATAGGGGTGGGACGAAACTTTTATTGTGCTCATCTTTTCCGGGTCTTTCCGTTCACCCTTCACGACAATTCACCGTTAACCTGTGTGTTTTAACGGTATTTCACGTATACTTTTGACTCTTTTAGTCTTATTTTAATATCAAATCGAAATCATGCAACGGTAACATGGTTCCAGCTAGAGAACAACCAAACTTTTACAAGGTACCAATAAATTCTACAATAGTAACCGTTTTCGACCGACTACTATGTGTCCTTGAGAGACATGACAAAAGCGTTTAAGAACACTTAGAATTTAATAAATTTCTATGTTTCCAAAGAAAAAATTACCCTTACCCTAAGTTTCCGTACAAGGATCGTCGTGTTGAATTTATCGCTAAAGCAGTCATTCTCTGCTCAATGGGATGTCGGTCTACCATCCTATAACAATAACGAATCAACGTTTAAACACAGGTTGAGTAAACACTGGGGTACTCGAGTAAAGTTTAGGGTACCTACCTCCTCGGACCATCCGACGTCAGGTACCCCAGCGACTCCCAGCCTGTGCTGACTCGCTGAAGGAAAGTGAAAAGTGAAAGTACGTAACCTCTTCCTTTACCGTTGGGTGAGGTCACAAGAACGGACCTCTTAGGGTCCCTGCCCCCTCGGACCACCCGACGGCAGATACCCCAGAGTGTCTCAGCCTGTACTGACTTCGCTGAATCGTCGTCGTCGTCGTCGTAGGAGACAGGTACCCTAAAGGGTACGTTCTTATAACCTCACCAAACGGTAAAAGAAGAGGTCCCCTAGAAGGACTGGGCCCCCAGCTTGAACTTAGAGATGACCCGTTCATAATTTCTCTTGCCTCGTGATTGTCTTCTCCTTTTCCGTTCTACGTCTTGTCACGCGCGTTGAGCTATGCTTACCACAAAGTCTTCCGTTCGCGGGTGCCTATGCAGACACATTTGGCGGAGGTCCTTCCGCCTATAAATTCCTTAGTCGTTGTCGGCCCTCAAGATTGCTCTCTTTGACTCAGACCCTCTGTTCACCTCCTCTCCGAAAAAGAATTTTCTTTTTCGAAAAAAAAAAAATTATATTAGTCTATGTACGTTAATGGATAAACTTTCGTTTTACAAGACTTTACACCATGTGGTGGTTTTCCCTTGGAGTACTGGAAAGATCAATGATTAGCACGTATTTATTTTCGTCCTCGACGTATCATTTATAGACGATCTAGATTCCTTTTCGAATTTTAGAGACATACAGTTTTATGGTGTAATTTCCATTTTTATCTCCACTCCTTTTAATGAGTCAGGAATCAAGTTAGAAGTCTCAGTCACAAAATTGAAATTTTTTCACTCCTTTTATAAAATTGTAAACACTGTCAACTTCTAATTATAGAAATGATATAATTTTCGGATAGATGAGTAGGTTTTCTTTTTATATTTATGGTAGTTTTATCTTTTCATCCATGTTCTTGTTCCGTCGCCCGATGGGTGTTTTCCTCTTTACGTCAGCCGTTTATCTATATGGTTTTTATAGGTGGGACCGGTTAGTAGTCTTTTTTCATTTAATTTTGTTTCATCGTAAAGGGTGGAAAGTCCAATTGTTCATTACTTTATTATTATGAAGGTTGGGTCTTAAAGATGGAGATACTTATATAGGATTCCTTTCATCACATTCACACCCCTTTAAAAATAGATTTTGTGTTTTAAGGATCCAACCACAAGGATTAAGAATTTTTTTTCAGTCTTTGTCGGACTCACAAGTTGTTCTCCTCCGACTAATTTACTTACTCTCGGGTCGGTAAGATACCTCACTTTACACCCGTAATTCTATCGATGACATGTTCTACCAGTCTCGTAACGATCTGCTCTTTTCGTCTGAGCCATTACTGCAAGATATCGGATGCATATCACAATACGTGTACGAGATAGAACCCTTTTTCGTGAACACTAAAAACGGAAAGGAATTACTTTTATATGGACCCCGAAGGGGCCTCCGAGTGTGTCATTTCTTAGACAGACGTTACGCCCTGTGGGTCCAAGCGAGGAACCCAGGCTTTCTAGGGAACCTCTTCCCTTACCGATGGGTAAGGTCATTAGAGCGGACCTCTTCAGGTACCTGTCTCCTCGGACCACCCAATGTTGGGTACCATATATCTATCCATCTGTGTGGATCTTTCAAGAATTACCCTTGGAAGGTTTTACGACTGTAATCAAAAGAAGTCTGTGCTGTTGGTGTCTTAAAGAAAATTTTTAAAGTGTCCTAAATAAAACGAATAGAGGTACAAGAGACAAAGATGTTGACATACGCACATACACATATTTTTAGATTTTATTCCTTCACTTATTTCAGGGAGGTCACATACTTTGACTTTCTCCTAGTTTGTCACTTCTACACAGTCCGTCCAAACCTGTCTCGACGGACGCCACGGCAGACTCCTGACAAGTAAAGGCGCGAGGAAGGAGGGGCGAGGGACACCTGGTGGGAGTATGGACGAGTGTTTCAGGGAAGGGGTAGTCTTCGGGGTCGAGTCGAGGAGACCTGTGTCTGTCCGTGACGGAAGGAGCATCGTGGGCCACTTATGGGTCACTCATGAAGGATCGACATCGTGACCAACTACTGCAGTCCTAGAAAGAGGAAGCGACCTTGTGAACCTTAGTGGACCACCCTAAGATAGGACGCACGGACGAGACACGGTCCGTAGCCCAGTCAGTGACCCTCCTTGCACCTGTCCTTATTCAATACTAGCGATTAACCAGTGTCTCGAGAATCACCGTTCGTTGTTCGGACGAGGTCCGACACTCATCCTTCCTTTAAATAATTTCTACAGTCCGTCGAGTGTCCGAAACACCTTCGGGTCTCTGTGTCCGAGCCGACGGTGCTCCGGTCCATCTGAGGGTTTGGAGCGACGAGGTCGCTCTGCGGCGACGGAGACAAGCGGAGACAAGTGACAGTGACGGCGAGTTCGGCAACTGCGACGGGAGACCTGTGGAGCGCGAGCCTCGTCGTAGTCGGTGACGGCAGAAAGGACCCCCTGAGACATGTCACCGTCAAGGGTACACCGGAAATTTCTCCCAGGACGAGTCACACAGACGAACACCTTGACTTCAGTGTGTGGACACTGGTCCTAAGATCCTACCGTTCAGGATCTACGATGAATCCACACTACCCTGAGTGCAACACACTCTAGGAAGTTTGAACAAATTTTTCTTTGGTTTCCCGGTGCTTGGTGCTGTTTACACGGGGACTGAAAGTCCTTGAAGCCCCGTCGTCGCCCGTCAAATTTGTGTACTCTTCTGTCGTCTTCACACGTCCCCGGACACCCCAGGGACCACTCTTCCCGCCGTCGGGGAGTCCCCCTTCCCTCTCGAGGGGGTTCGCCACAACGCCCCATTCTGAGTAAAATCCTCTCCATCTCCGTCCGTGACCTTTTCTAGTGGTACCGGTCGAGACGTCTCGAGGTTCTCGGTCAGTTCTTTCTCCACTCGGAGACACCCGTCTCCTTTTGGGTCCCACTTTCGAACCCCTGACACCGTCCGACATCCCCCTGTAAACCCCTATGTCACCACGATACCCAACCTAACACAATGGGGGTTTAAGTATACAACTTTAGGATTCGGGATCATGGAGCCTCTTCCGTCACCGTGGGGTGAGGTCATGAGAACGGACCTCTTAGGGTACCTGCCTCCTCGGACCACCCGACGTCAGGTACCCCAGCGATTCTCAGCCTGTGTTGACTCGCTGAAGAGAAGGTGAAAAGTGAAAGTACGTAACCTCTTCCTTCCCCGTTGGGTGAGGTCCCAAGAACGGACCTCTTAGGGTCCCCACCCCCTCGGGCCACCCGCCGGCAGAGACCCCAGCGTGTCTCAGCCTGTGCTGACTTCGCTGAATCGTCGTCGTCGTCATCGTCGTCATGGAGTCCTTTACTGACATAAGTTCTATCCCGTAATAATCTGACATGGTATTAGGTTATACTGACCATAGGAGGATTCTTTTCCTCTAATCCTGTGTCTACACGAATCTCCCTTCTGGTGTCGTTCTTCTATCGGCGGATGTTCGGGATCTCTCTCCGAAGTCATCTTTAGCTGGGACGATTGTCGGAACTAGAGTCTGAAGATCGGAGGTCTCAACAGCCTTTCATTTACGGACAACAAATTCGGTGGGTGAGATTTCATAAAACAATACCGTCCGGCTCGTTTGATCATTTTACGCTTCGAGGAGCTTATGTGGTCTTCCAAGACAAACTGCCGTGAGGGGTTTCCGGTAGGACCCGTACGTCCCGAAAAGTCTTCTAGCACCAACGGGTTTCTCTTCCTTTCGACCGGACCGCGTCAGTCCTCGCCGCTGAAGTCTAACTTCTCCCGGACATCTTTCAGACCCAACAGGTCCCTTGGGACAGACGCTCCCACGACCCAAGAGTTCGGTACCACCCCCCAGAACCCCGTAAAGACGACAGAGTGTTATATGGGAGTCCTCCGGACGACCCGACCGACGATTCGACAGGAGTGCAAGGAAGGACTTCGGGTAGGACATGTGGACCGAGACATTAAGAAGCAAAGAAACACACACTTTATTTTTTCTACGTACGGGACACGGATTGGTGGGTGAGTCGTGTCCCCTTCCGAGTCCCTCCCTCTCAAGAGAAGGAGACGAGAAAGTGTCGTCTCCGCTTACGCATAACCCCACCCTTGTCGCTCCCATTTGTATACTGACCCCACCTCTGGACTAGATACTTGCTGAGTATTTAGTAGACTTTGCTAGGAAAGGACAACTATCAGTTCGGAGACATTTGTGACTTACACTGGAACCGCACAATAGAAAGGATTACTACGGTTTGCACGCCAACGGCAGAGACTATATTCGGGTCACACTGGAAGGGACCTACGTGTACGAACGTTCCTGAGGACGAGTAGTGTTACCACCCACTGGCCCAAAGTATGTCTTTCCTTTTCCTTTTATTCTATGCATGGCAGAAATAAAAGTATTTGACACCACCTACAAAGATGACCCATGATAAGGCCCATTTACACTGGACCAGTACTTAGAAGAGATGAACTTTATGGCACACATCCTCCTACTCGTAGACCCTCGAACCCTTGTGGAAACACTTAAATCATAATAAAGACAAGAGATTCGACAATAAAGAAGGTCATTAAAACCCTAGTCCAACCCAAAGTATATACAGAGATTAAGAAATTAAGGAACCGAAACTCACTCACTAAACACTTTAATTTATATTGAAGTCTCGATGTCGTAACACAGTAAAGTGTCCTTTGACCTGGACCCCTTCCGTTCTTCGACGGAGTCCCTAGAGTGGGCCTCGGACACCCCGTCGACTCGGGGAGAGAGATCCGGTCACCAGGGATTTGAACGGACACGCCACCTCAGGGGACCCCCAGTCACTTTTTATGACTATGGACTGAGGGTAGGGTCTATAAGACTGAATTAACCAGACGTCACTCCGGACGGACTCAAAGTCCCAAAAATTCGACGGGTCCACTAAAAATACAAGACGCTTTAAACCCCTGTTACGGGATCCGGGAAAAGTAACAAAGTACGACATAATCCTTTCTTTACACGCAGTTTTAGACATTTTTGAGTAGGTCTGGGAAGAGACAGAAATCAAATTTGAACTAGAAAAAGTTTCGTAGGAAAACATCTTACTCATTTTCCCTCACCTCGCCCGACGAGAGTCCCGCGTTCCCTTCATCTTCCTTCACCGGGGGGTGGGGCCGTCCTCGTCGCTCACTCCGACCCCTCCTAGCAGGAACCCGGCTAGGGAGTATTTGACAGAACTCTGTCTCGACCTTTATCATCTTTTTACGACCCTAGGAGGGTTAAGGTGAGTCTGGGGGAGGAGGTCGAAGTCTCACTTGAATTGGGATTGGATGTCGGGACCGTCCCGGGGACGGGTCGGATTCTGAGGGAGACTTCTGTGGACTGAGAACTAGTGTGTCCTGTTCCAAGAAGCTCCTGGTTACTGAATCGAGTTTCCTGTGTCAAAGATCCTCGTGGTGGTCGGGCGAAGTAGAGTTCCGACCCGTGCTTCGGGGTGGTAGATCTTTGACATTGTCTACGGTCGAAATAGCGACGTGACAGAGGGCACGGACGCCCACGGTCCCCGGGCACAAGTGACTCCTGTCCTCTCCTTCACCTCTTTCCGCCCTCCCCGACACCTCTGGTCTCGCACCTCCCGTCAAGTCCCAAAGAGACGAATCTTCACCGGGAGGCTGGTCGTCATGACCGGAACAGTCCCTCGAACGATCTTACTCCTGAGTAATTTAAGGTGGCTTAGACGAAAAATAAATTATTCTAGAGGGTCCCTAAGTGTACGTGTAACTTCGTCGTGACCAAAACTAGTAAAGAGAACACGTAGAGTGGACCCCGTGAACCATTTATAAGTTTCCGGGTCCGGGAGAGGAAGTTACTCGAATTCTGACCCCCAAGGAATAATCGTTGGGGCCACTACGGGTGGGTTCATCCCCTTGGAGAGAAAAGTGCTCCCCTCTCTCTCCCTCTCCTTCTCTCTCTCTCCTTTGGTACGGTCACTGTTCGTAAAAGCTCTACCACAGTCAGCCAATTGACTCATTGACCAAAGGGGACCCGGTGGCACAAGCCTGAGGTGGAAGGTCAGTGGCGTAGTGTCCGGAGACGAGTCTCGGCGGCGCCCTCAGCACCCTTAGGACACGAGGAGTGAGTGGGACCAGGCGTCGGGACCGAGCGCAGGTAACTGGGGAGACAAGACTCTGAGCCACTTTGCTCTGAAAGTTCTAAAGACACCAGTAAAGGGACGAAGGTCATCGGGGGAAAAACCTACTTCTCTCGTCTTTAAAACGATTACTCCGACCGAAAAAAAAAAAAAAAAAAAAAACTCTTTTGTAAGTCCAAAGGTGTCACTAGAATTCGACTTCTAATAAGTTTTCTTCTTTTGTCCCTCTCGTCCACGTCGGAGTCCAGGACTCGATTTGCATACCTCTCAAACAACACTCCTAAACAAATAAGGAAACTAATATTTTAGTTCCGTAAAGTAACACCTGTTAAATCTTTTACTTTCAGGCTTCTTCTTTATCAGTATTAGGGAGTCGAGTTTTTACTGAACGACTTCACACAGTGTTTTTGTAGTCAGAGAGAGACATAGAAAAATGTAACATCCTTAGTGAGGTTCGTTTGACGAAACGTTGGACATAAAGTGAATTACTATATATCACTAGTAAATGAGTGTAGTGAAGTAAAAGAGAATGGAGGAGTCAACTGGCAAAGAAAAGACTTAGAGGTAGAAGATTTGGTCAGGACAAGAACTCGTGACCAATAAAGACAAAAGGGTGTCGTCACTGGTAGGAACTCCTCTTCGACTATAGGAGACACGACAAGATAAATCCTAGTTCAGAATCTTCACTACTTCCGTTTCTGACATCTCTCAAAATTCTTAAACTTACCCACATGTGAGGCATTTTTAACAAGATTATGTGTGGTGGGAACACGCAGAATGAAGGGTATTTACAGACAAAGGGAGACCCACAATATTTACTTTAGTAATAAAAACAGTAGGGCAATACTGAGACAAAAGAGATACCGATGTAAAGGGCGCGACATGCAGTCGCCTTGAGAGAGGACAAATAAGTAGCGAAGATAGTCCCAGACACGGACACACACACTTTACAGCGAATGGTAAAGAGTCGATACGAAGAAAAAAAGGGTAACTATATATCTTTGAGAAGTACATAACTACAAGAGGTTTAAACAATTAACAAAAAAATTAAAATACTGAATGTTGAAAATGTATAAATTTGGATAAATAAAAGAAAAGGAAAAGACGAATCTTATAAAAGGACATAAAGACACTAAGCAAATACCAGAATAACATTTTTACATTGGAAACTTAGGAAAATAAAATAACACTATTGATTTCATCTTTTAATTGAAAAAAAGAAGGAGTTTATCAAGTGGTAGACAAGATTATGGTAAGTGACTTATTAGTAAGAGATGTCTAAAGTTTCTGATTTAAATAAAATTATTATATATAAATATAAATGAGTATTTATTCAGATAAAAAAGACAAAAAAAAAATTTAAAACAAGGTAAATAAAGAGAGAGAAACATAGTCGTTGTGTGATGAAGTTCATCGCAGTCGAGTATTAATTAAAATCTGTGAATGTCTTATTCATGGGAGTAGGGTAGAAGGAAAAATTTTCCAAGAACCTTTAAGGGTGGAATTTCAAACAAATCAAACGAGTGGAGTTGTACTACTGTTCTCGTTGGACTTCGAAGGGAAACAAGACGTCTAGGTTACGGTCGGTAGTCGTCACGGAGATAGTAGACCTTTTACTTCAAGAATCGGGACACCAGATTCTTGGGACTGGTAGGGTTAATCGAGGTCGCTCAGAGGTGGACACCAAATGAACAGAAGCGTAGAAACAGTTACAAAATAATAGAAACAGTAGCAAGACGATACAAGAACTTTGAGCAAAGTTAGGGAATAAAGACAGCAAATCTAATATGTACGGGACGTTTCGTCGATGTTTAGAGGGTAGGTGCTCCCGAAGGACTTGAGGAGTCGTCATTTCGTCGTGTGATTGTAATAACGAGACACTGAAGAGTGAGTGCAAAGCGAAAAAGGGGTCAATTAAGGTCATTGAAATATCGGAACGAAGAAACAATCTAATAGACTTCTATCTTCGAGATGGAAGCGTGGTGGGCAGTCTCGGGTCGTCCCGGGAGGTGTGTCCTGTGAGTCAGTCATTAGTCGTTGACTCAGGTAAGTGGGAAGAAAGGACGTGTCTTGCGAGAAGACTAGTCGAAACGCCGGAATCGGTGGAAGCACTCAAATACGCTACGGGTCACGATACAGTATGGATTACTCTCGAGACGCAGACTACCATTCAGGACTGAAGACACAAAACAATAAACTAACGTAGAGTCATTTATATTTGATAACCGTCTACTTATTGGAATTTAGACGTACTCTGTCTCCCAATCCCGTCTACATATTTACCTCATTTTACTCCACGAAGTTGTAAGGTAAATATATTCTTTCACCAAGAGTCAGGAGAGTTAGGATCGACATACTCTTAACGGACCTCTTAAAAACTGCGAATGATTACAAGTCCGAGGTAAGTTTTGGCCCATTCAGTCTGAGAGTTCCTATCCTAGATGTATAAATCTTCGAAGAACTAACTGTGGATGTACGTCAATCCCAGCTCTCAGTAACTAATGAGGTCATGAAGAGTTTACGACTTACACACACGTTTGGGGGACCCTGAGAATGATTTCATGTCTAAGACTAAGACACCCGGACCTCACCTCACTCCCAGAAGTACAGAGTACTGGAGTGCACCAGGATTATAACGACCAGGGAGTTCGTATGTACTCTAGGTACCTGGTGGTACCCTGATGTTGTCACCAAGAGTAAGTACCAACTCGTAAACTTGGTTGATTCCCAGGTTTTATACCTGGTTTACAGGTTTTTATACCGTCGGACCCGGGGTACGGGTCTGTAAGACTAAAGAAGCAAGACACAACCATGGGTCCGTGTCCAAAAAAAAAAAAAAAAAAAAAACCATTTCACAGGTTCTACAAAGTATACACGAAAACCCCAACTTTTGGTTCATTTTCTCCTCTTTTCTCCGTAAATAGGTCTCTATTATGTCGTCTTTTTTCAACGGGATTCATGAGGACCCGAGTATTAAACGACCACAACAAGTAAACGAGTCAGTTCAGATTGAGAAAACGCTGGGGTACCTGACATCGGTCGGTCCGAGGAGACAGGCACCCTAGAGGGCCGTTCACATGGCCTCACCCAACGGCAAGGGAAGAGGTCCCCTAGAAGGACTGGGTCTCTAACTTGGGTCCAGAGGACGTAACCGTCCACCTAAGAAAAAAAGAAAAAAGAGATAGAGTCCAAACTGTCCATAAGAAAGGGGGACTCGATAGTCCCCTAAAACCGAGTAGTATCGATAGATTAATTTCTCCCTCCCCGAATATAAAAGAACTTTACAAACAAAACTTTACTTGAGACCTATCTAAATTAGAACATTCCTTTTGTACTACTCATCATACTCAATCTTTCATGACTTAAATCGGTACTTACTTATATACTCATGAAAAGACTCTACGAACATTTTAGTAACTCTAAAAGAGAGAGACTCACCCCACCTCATGTCTACCATGGTTGATCGGGGTCACAGGAAAAAGACCAACGTACTGGAATCCTGAGACGACTACTACGGTGTACATAATAAAATCCTACGTTCCTAGAGTCACCTCAGTGTGTGGTCGACTTTAGTCTGACCTTCTGACTGTTGACACTTTCGACAGTAACACTGCTACTACCTTAAGTCACAACGTCGTGCATTCAGAGTTCGGTTGACCCGACTCTCCCCCTCCGTCAGTGACAACCCCACGACAGACTCCTTGTCGATGAGGGAGAAAGTTTTAGGGTAGGACCCCGAAGGGACGACCAGGTCACCAACTCTGAGCAACGAAGGTTACGTTCCCCGAGTCTGAACTAAGGACCAACCCTCTGCTTCTAAGGTATACGACTCGTCGGTACGGTTTTTTAAATTTTTTGTTTGTTTTTTTGGGGTTAGGGGTTTAGGGTAGAACTTCCTTCAAATCAAAAGTTAGGATAAAGAAAGGAAAGAAAAAAATTTAGTACTATTTTATATGTATTGTACTTTAAATGGTAAAATTGGTAATATTTTTCATTGAAAGTCACCGTAATTCATATAAACGCTAAAACACGTTGGTAGAGGTGGTAGGTAGAGGTCTTTAGAAAGAAGAAGGGTTTGATTTTAGGGTCTGGGTAATTCGTTATTAAGGGGTGGAGGACGAGAGGGATCAAGGGCCGTTGGTGGTAGGGTGCGACAAAGTTACTTAAACTGTTGGGAACCACCTTAACATGTCATAAACAGGAAAATACTGACGATAACCCTTCCTTCTTTTGACGGGGGGGGGGTCCAAGAAGACCGATGCTTGATTTAAATGTACTCTGACTAATTGTCCTTTTTTAGTTTAAATAAACGTATACATGCCCTTAGGGTGTTTGTACTCTCCAAATCTCTGTCTTCGTGTTTCCGTCCATTTTACTCCATGTATACGGTAGGACACGGTTCCTTTCTCTAGCCCCGAACCCGAAACGTTCCTGTCTTCACAGTAAGTGTCCTACTTTTCTCATTCTCATATGCGAAGTATTAATCTACAAAGTTAGTCGAGTCAGCGAGTCTACAAATGGGACTGTATACTTACCCCAGTGAATTCATGTCACACAGAGACCACTATTGCGAAGAGACCCTTCTTAGGAGTCGAACTTACGAAGGATCTCTCGACCCCCCACCCCTGTCATCAAAGAAAACTCGGACGCTGTACAGATAACGAAAATCCAGTTTTATTCGAAGTGCTTTTTCACCGTGTACGACCCCTCCGAGCAGGACTTGTGGGCGCGACCGAGTACGGCCGCACTGCAGGAGCTCGAGGTACGCACAACATCGTACAGATCCTTGAGGGAAGGAAAAATTTCGACTTATTACAAAGTGACGTATATATGTCATTTGTAAAAAGTCGAAATTTTTCCTTTTTTAATGTAAGTTATATAATATAGTGTATATATAATCCATCTATTTATATAATTTAAATTTATATATTATTATACACAATAGATAGTTAAATTGACATAATTTAATGCAGATGTAATATATATCTATATATCTATAGATATCTATTAGACATACCTATGTATCTATAGGTATCTATTATAATATATACATATATGTATATATATATTAGTGTAAAACAAATAGGTACATAGACAATCACCCAAGGAAGATGGAGTCTGAATAAAGAAAATCCAGTAAAAACTTAGAACTATTATTGAAAATAATAATTTATAGATATAGGTATACCCAACGATTTTTGTCCTTGCCCATGGGTCGTCAGACTTCGACAAGACCTTCCCTAGACCGAAAGCCCGTCGGAACGAACCGGACACCGTTAAACGTCCTTGTCCTTACCGAGACTTGTGTCCGTCTCCCATACCTACACTCCTCGTTTCCTACGAGACATCACCTGGAACATGAGATTTGGACTTCAACGAGGTGACGAGTTCAAACTGACTCAAACACGTCTACGAAAGAGGACCTAGAGTCTCAAGACCATGAGCCCGGTTATTTCGTCTCTCATGGACGTTTCACCAGGATTAAGAGGACAGAGGAGTCGTCAACGTAGGTTTAGTCGGTAGGGTGGAGGTGAGGAGGGTAGGGGTAGGTAGACGACAGAACTGTAGTCAGAACCGGGATCACAAACTGTTCCTGTTCTCACCGAAACGACTATCTTCTTAATCACATTTCTTCACAAGGGGTTTGAACGGGCTAGTGTCTGAGTAGACTCTTCGAATTACTTTATGTCTAACGACCCCGGGTGGAGACTTTGGATGACTCAGTCTTAGATGTCCTCCGGTACGTTAAACCTAAAATCATCCACGGAGTCTCTCAGAACTATGGATAGTGGTTCCTCATCTTCGTGTTTGTGAACTGAATTTAGCTTTGTGGGCTCACGATGACTTCAAATTCATGGACCTTTCAGGACTAGGTAGACAACTCGTACGGGGTACGGCTCACGATTCACCTTGTTTTCCTTATGACCTAGGTCTCAGACAGACCGACCGGTGGACTTCGTCCAAACGTCCGTAACGGAACTGACTCGACATATCGTGCCGACTTGGAGCTAAGACACGAGGACTTTGGACTCAAAGCAGAAACATAGCTCATGGCTACACTGAGACCTCACGCTCTCGCAGTCGTTCCAATGCGGGTCACTCGGAAAGGAGAGACTGTGGTCTCACGGGGAGGTGTCACCGGCTTCGTAGGGACAGGTGATCTAAACTGGGAGGGGTGGGGTGAGACACTACGAAGTAGTGTCGGTGCAGTTACGCTAGGAAAAGATCCCCAGAGTGCCTGGATCACACCTTTTGTCACTTCACTTTTCTCGGAGCTACGACCCCGGTCTCATGGACTCAGACTTAGAGGTAAGGAAACGTATCGCCGACACACTGGGACCTATTCAAAGAATTAGAGAGACTCTGAGTCAAAGGAGTGGTATTTTATCCCTATTAGTTCACTTATCCTCTTAATTTACTCCCTCAAGGGACCACCAAGTCACGAATCCTGAACCGTAAAAACGACGGTACCCGGACCCAAGTTACAGACCAACCGCTTGTTTCTAGGACGTTCTACTCTTCATTCCGGTTTTTTTATTCAATTAATTTACTCTAAGAAGTATATTTAAGTCGGATGGGACCGCCGAGTCATTTCTTGGGAGGACGGTACGCCCTCTGTATTCTCTTTACCCAACCTAGGGACCCAACCAGGGGACCTCGTCCCTTACCGTTTGGTGAGGTCCTAAGAACGGACCTCTCAGGGTCCCTACCCCCTCGGACCACCCGACGGCAGATACCCCAACGTGTCTCAACCTGTGCTGACTTCACTGAATCGTCGTCGTCGGGACGTCCTTTGTATTCTCTTTACCCAACCTACGGACCCTTCCAGGGGACCTCTTCCCTTACCGTTTGGTGAGGTCCTAAGAACGGACCTCTTAGGGTACCTGTCTCCTCGGAGCCCGTTGTCCGGTACCTAGTGTTTCTCGACTGGCGATGACTCGCTGATCGTGTGTCTAAGTAAATTTAAGTAATTGAATTTTGTGTAAATTACAGAAGAGATCTGGCCAATACAGGGAGCTAGGACCCTATCTTTGACTGAAGTCCAGTCTCCGGAACGATAGGGTGAGTCGTGTCTCGAGGTGTACCTCCTCTGACCGTGTGAAAGAGACGACGAGTCTCAGAAGTCGGGGAAAGAGGATGTTAATATAGTGGCAGATACCTCAAAGAGAACCCTTAAAAAAAAAAAAAAACCACTATGTACAAAACTATTTTAAAAGAGACCCCCTTAAGGAGGTGAGTAACGTGAGAAATTCCCTGTGACAGGTCTAGACTTCGACGGGTCTTCGTTAACTCGAACTCCAACCACCGGGTCCGGGTCCGACGAGACCTGACGGGTGATGGGTCCAGTGGGTGGGAACCCTTTTCGAAGAAGGTCACAAGGGAAACCAAAGGTATAATGGGAAACCCTTATCCTAACTCTACAGGAGAAAACAATTTTATTCGGTTTCCAATGAAACACCTTCCTTTGCAACAGTGTTTCCGGTCCCTCTACCGATGAAACACACGTGAAACTTCTACCCGGTAAATTTAGACCTCAAATGACCACCCAAAGTCCTCCCGTTACTCGGGATTTTAACAAACGTGGGAACTTACACACCCACCTAAGAGGGGTCCCTCTAGAAACGGTCAAAAGTAGGCTAAGAGGGACCCGGGGTACCGGGGACTGACTCCACTACGTAACAAGGGCAACCGACTCTATCGAGGACTGTCTTGGCCGGAGGCACGGTCCCGACCCTGTTGACAAGGGAAGGCGTAAGTCCGTCCTCATCACGACCGATGAAGGACTCGTCGTTCCTGTTCCTCTCAGTCCGACCTCGTCCGGCGGGTCGGAGCCTCCTCAGGTCTGGAGACCCGGACAACCCTGAACGACGCCAGGTCAGACACGTCCTACCTTAAATCGGTACTACAGTCCCTACCAGACGCAAGTATCAAGTCCGGGACACATAACCCCCCGTCTAAACACTCTCACTGTATAATTCTAAGGGAATACATCCACTCCCCGTGAGGTCTGTGGACCTCACACCCGCCGAAGGTCGAGTCAATCGGGGGTCCCTCCGACCCGTAGGACAAGGAAGATTGTGCACAAGAAGAGAGTTACTGTCGCGTCGATATGGATACCCAATACTGTCTCTGTTCACGGTCCGTCAGAAGTTGTTCCTCTGGACGTGGATATGTCACGACCTCTTCTTCTTGGGTAGTTTCTGGACGCGACAGCTCCGGACCCACAATATTCCGCGACAAGTACCCCGGTCTCGAGGGGTGGACCTCCCGGGGTCCAAGAGGGTCCAGTCCGAAGGAAGAGGATACCGGAGATTGTCGGACTAACATATTGGGATGGATAATCATTTCTTACAAAATTCGTTTGTGAACTCATACACATATGAAAATTAACTGTTTAATACATACGTAACTATATTTGTGTGTAATATTTCGTACGTTTGTCTATTTCCTCCTTTGTTTTTATTTACAACTATTTTCAATGTTGAAAAAGGGAGGTGACGTTGTCTAGTAACACACAGGGAGTGAGTCTCCTCGCGACGACGAAAAGAACGAAAACTAGTAGACACGGAACGACGGGGTCCCAGGGTGATAGACCACTCGTTAAGTTTTTTATTTGTACAGAACCTCTACTTTAGGAGAAAAGAAACTCCAAAGGTACGAGTAAGAAGGAAGGACAAGAAGTCTCTCGTAGACGACCCAGGGAGTATATACAGGCACAAACGGACTCCAATTGGACCTTCTTCACGGAGGTTCCGGTGTCCGTCGGGTCAGCCACACTTTTTCGGTCCTCAGGACTGAACGGCAACCCCTTACCGAACCCATGTCCCGAGGTCATAGTCAAAAATTTTGGATCCTTGACTTTTGCCACTGTCACAACTAGTAGAGAACGACAAAGACACTTGTCTTGTAAACAAGTCAGTTGTCCAGGAAGGACCCACGGACCGTCACGAGACCCGGACCCCTGTGTCATCACTCGGTCCGGGGACGAGAGAACCCCGAATCTCCACCCACACACACACATACACTGCTTAGTGTTCACTCGTTTGTCAGGAGACAACTTGTTAGGTACCTGTCAACCATTTCTCGAGATAAAGTGGAGACCGGAGAGTGGGGTAGACACGTTTGTGACGCACCCGATCAACTCGTTAGAGCCATCCGGGACCTAGAACCAGTGGTCTTCTATTAAAAAATTTTTCAGGGAACCAGTGAAAATCAACGTTTTTTTTTTTTTTTTTTTCAGAATTAGGTCTTAGGAGCAGACTTAACTTTTTCTTACTCCCTGTCCTTGTAATTCTCATACTACGGTAAAACCGAAGTAGACGGACCGTCACAAGTTCTACTAAATGAAGGAGTACCCCGAAGGTACCCGAAGAATCTGAAAGGGAGAACGAGGAGAAAGAGGTATCGAGGGAAAGGTTAGACCAAAGAGACCATTGAGTCTACTATTTCTTAGACAGACGTTGCGTCCTCTGGACCCAAGTTCGGGACCCAACCCTTCTAGGGGACCCCTTTTTTACCGTTGGGTGAGGTCATAAGAACGGACCCTTTAGGTTACCTGTTTCCTCGGGCCGGTGGACGTCAGGCACCCCAGTGTTTCTTAACCTGTGTTAAATCACTTTTGTCGTTATAGGGAAAGGTCAGGGGAAGGTACTGTCGGGAAAATCGAAGACGTAAACGAAGGACAACGGGAGACGACTCCATCGGAACGGGGAATAGTAAGAACCCACTCAACGTATTTCGACATAGTTTTAGTAAAGGGAACGTTTAGGATGAGTCTACCAAAAGGTAGAAAGACCCTTTAGACTCCTCGTCCAATCGTCGATAATTATCATAATCCCTGAAGAAGTTTTGATTCTGTTTCTAGGATAAAATTGTAGACCATTATTTGTTTATTTTAAGGTTACACCTATTACAGTTTAACACTCCCCTCCACACACCACCGCCACGCTTGTCTCGTCACCTTACGCCTCACATCTGTTAACACACCACACACTATACCATGTTCGTCTGCTTACGAAACGTCAGTCTATCACTCCTCTTCCGTTACCGTGGGGTGAGGTCGTGAGAACGGACCTTTTAGGGTACCCGTCTCCTCGGACCACCCGACGTCAGGTACCCCACCGTTTCTCGACCCGTGCTGATTCGCTGAAGTGAAAGTGAAAAGTGAAAGTACGTGACCTCTTCCTTTACCGTTGGGTGAGGTCGCAAGAACGGACCTCTCAGGGTCCCTGCCCCCTCGGACCACCCGACGGAAGATACCCCAGCGTGTCTCAGCCTGGGCTGACCTCGCTGAGTCGTCGTCGTCGTCGTAATTTGACCGTTTTTCTGAGACCAGACCCCTCGTCCTTCTGAACACGTGGACGTGAGACTAGGGAGACCCCCCGTCCGCTCTCGGAACCCGACTGGGGCTGACTCTAGAGCGCTCTGACAGTTTGCGCACCACACTCCGCACCCTCCTTCCAACGCAAGAGCGCCCTTGAGATGGAGACCCGGGAGCCGCACACAGACCGGCCGCCGCCGAGCCACTTCCAGAGAAGACTTGCGGGTCTCGCTGTGAGCCTCCACCATTCTTGGCCTCGCCGGTCGCCCCGCCCGCACGGAGGAAGGCGAGAGTGCGGCGCCCTCCGACCCCGCAGCACCGGCAAAGAGCCGGGCCGGGCCCGAACAGACCCGGACGAAAACCTCCGGTCGGAGAGGGAGCTGAACGGACGGGCCTCGCGCTGGAAGAGGGACGGGCGGCCGGACCCGAACGGGAGGAGAGAGACCGGGCGCTGAGAGCCGGAGTCCCCAGTGGAGAAAGAAGGACGGGTCGGACAGGAGGAAGCAGGAACCTGCGTGAACCGGGCCCTTGGTGGTTGCGGTCGGACGGGAAGGCGGAACGGGGGTCGGGGCCCCCACTGTCGAGGTTCGAAAACGAGCGAGACCGGCTTCAGAGAACCTCGCTCCTCCCCGGACAAAAGGGCTTGCCGGGGTCTCATTTATGTAAGGATCGGACAACCCACCTTTGTCTGTCTAACGTTAAAAAAAGCCGGGAGATGGGCGGTTGGGTGGCACTGAATGCCATTTCACGAACATTAAGAGAGATCTTAGGACTCTCCATCGAGGGAATAGAGGAAAAATGTGTACTCTTCTCGCTCCGGCGAATCGGGTAACGAAGTGAGGTGGTTGTCAACAAATTAAATCGTGGACATACAAGTCCCACAACTCCCATACTGTGACCTTTTTTTATACCCGTATCAGGAATAAAAGTACCTTGATTTATTAGTCCCGTCCTTGTTATTAGCACACTTATCCGAATTCACGGTGCACCATACTGTCCCCTACCACTCTAGCTCTTACCGTCTTCCGTCTCTCATTATGAACTGGGGTCTCCGTCTCGGAAGAGTGGCATGATAAGACACAACTAAAGACTAGTCCGACTCCGAGTAACACGGTATTGACAACGGAGATGGGCGAACCATTATACCTGCGAATCAACATCCCTGACAACTCAATGAAGACCTACCCCTACCCCGTCAAGTAGTATCAACTGAGTAGAGACGTGCCCCCATGATCACACTGCAAAAGCCTCAGAAACTCCTTCTGAGTGAGTTTACGACGTCACCTCAACCCTCACCCACGTACCTGGAACTCCGTCCAGTGAACAAAACGAGAAACTTACAGACGATCAAACGTCTAAACAATTCACTCTACTGTATCCATTTCAGATCGTCCCACTGTATAGAATGTGAAATAAAGAGGGAGGAAACGACAAGAACCCAAGGATCCCTCTTAGGAGTTCAAAATACTATTACACAAACACAATTTTAAGTGAAGAGGTTAATGGAATAAAACCCGTTTATCCATAAAATTTTCACCTCTTCGTACCACTCGGTACATCCCTTTCCTTCTACACTAAGAGTTTCTCCCTCCTCTATAGAATAAAATTCTTAATCTAGCCTGAGGGAAGGGGTGGCGGTAAAATGAATTTCAGTCAAATCGACACGGTCTTAGAGTCCTCGGAGACATCCCCAAAGTATTTTGACATATCCACTAAGACTATGTCTAAGGAGGGGGTGATCGAAGAACGATCTTAAAATACTATTAAAGGGAGGGTCTCATTCAGAATCGTATGAACTTCCGTAAGTCTCGTCAGTAACGCCACTGACGACGTGAAGATTTAGAGCCAGAGACCAAAGTTTCAAAAGAATAAAAGAATCAAAAACCACTGAGTCACAGTGTTTAAAGGGGGATCTACGGTTCAAACGGTAACACAGGGATCCCTGATAGTGTCATACACAGTCATATCTGTCATTCAGAAACATCTTACTCATTCTTTTATTGTCATGTTAGAATTGTGAATTTACCAGGCAAGTGGTAGGTAACACACCAATCTCTTGTGTCCGAGTCTAGAACCTAATTTAGAACCAAGAAAATGAACCTTCGGACACTGACATCCATTATGTAGACTGGAACAGTTCGGCATCAAAGGGACAAAATTTTTAACATAAACATTATACATCCATGGAATTTCAAAACACTCCTGACTTACTCTACTACACAATTTTTTTTTCAGAACGAAGGATCTATATAATTTATGAATGACTTAGGTAAGGAGGTCGTTGATGAATGACTCGTGGAGACATTGTCACTTGTTTCCTGTCGGAGGCAGACGAGTAAGGAAGACACAAAAGACTTCACCCTAGTCTTTTCTTTGCCAAAGAGGCACAGTCTGACACTGTGTATGACACCTCTATTACAATTTTATACAATTCCCCTTCACACACCTTCCTTCTGAATAAAATATATCCTATTATTCCTTCTACTGTCACCCCTCTCCTCGTCCGTGTCCTTGGACCTCCTTTTACGTTCACGGGCCTCCGTAAGGCCCATACGCCCTCCTCGTCGTTTCTCCGGTAACACCGTCCGACTCACCCGAGGCTCCTCCCCTCTTCACCCGTCGTCATTGCTCCAAAGACGTCCTTAGGACCTCTGTCTACTCCCACCGCATACATTAACTACTTTTTTGATTTTTTTTTCAGAAGGACATAATCGGTGAGTAAGAGAATAGTCTTCACTAGTCTTTGATAAGATTTACGACATAGTATATAATCAATGCACACACTTACACAATGAAATATTAGTAATGTCATGTACATATGGTATGTGTATAATTACCAATGTACATAATTAGAAACTGAGAAAGGCTTTGTCATGCGGGTCAGAGTCTCTTAGTTCTGCGCAAAGACACTTCCTCTGTGTCACCGTACACAACGATCTGGTCTCTCGTAAAAGACTCACAGTGACTTCAGTCCCTTAAGTCCCAGAGACATATACATGATCAATCGAACGTTCAGAATTCACTAACAACTTTCCCGGTTCGGTCATACGTTCATGCCCTAATTCAAGGCCAAGTACTTCCTTGGCATCTAGCGCCACCGTCAAAATGATCAGAAAAACGGTGTGAAACCGGGAGAATTTGAAAGCGATAGCCAAAATACAACCGAAGACAAAGGTTGTATCCAGACACATTTGTGCAACAACGTGTGTCTGCTCCGTTCGTCACGTCCACCGGACTCGACTATTCCCCCGGTCCAACCGGCGAAGACGAGACCACTTAACAAAATCATCACAAAGATAGGAACAGTCAATCTCCTCGTCGGTATACCAGGAAGAGTCGAACAGAAGAAACGAACGATTTAGGACTGTAATGTCAGTTAACCACTTGCAGGGGGGATCAGATGGTAATGGACCTTAGGACCGTACAGTAGGAATGAGAAACTTAATCCATCTAAGTGACCGTTCAGTTGTTTCCAATAGAACTCCCAGAGAAATTTTGTTGTTGTCGTTGTTTGAAGACGGACTTACGAAGTAAGTCTGAGAGAATCAGAGGGACTAATCTGAGAGACTGTAAGAGGGACTAAGAGAACAGTGGGGACTAAAATGAACCGAACTAATACGCTACTTTAGTTCTATTAGACAAAACTCCGACTCCCATACAAACCCCGATTTATAAGGAAAATCGATCGTAACAGAACTCAGGAGATCTTTGTGCTGTCAAACCAAGTCACTTCCTCACCCACTGACCGTTTTGTCCAATTTTTCAAAAAAGAACAGTCAACCAGTATCTGTCTTCAATTCAGAAAATTACGAACTTGTTAATGTCTAAACTATTCTTTTACTAGAACCCATATAAAACTCAAAATCAAACCGTAATAAAGATCTGGAGATCCGAAGTCTCCTCCCTTTCATAAAATAGTAAACGAACAGAGACAGTCCTTTTGGTGTTCTATAAATGGTATATTTTAATCCCTATTTAATAATGACACTACTATCTATTTATTGTAGAAAAGGATATAATACCGTTCTTCAAAGTTCAACTTCTATCTCATGTCGGGATCAAGACTTTCGAATGGTTTGAAGACACTACACCCACCTTAAAGACATTTTAGTCCCTTTTTTGGGTCTCTACCGACATTCACGTCAATGACGAAGGGGAAATTGAGTATGTAGTCGATCACGAACACTTAGACGTATCAACCCGAAACTACCATCCAAGACCGTAACCCTTTCCGTGAAATGTAGTCTCGGATCGGACTTTCGTATCAAAGTCATCGTTATAGGAACGATCAAAACAGAACAAACTTTCGTTTGCCTTTCATGGTCAACACCATCTTTGTAGAGGTGAAGACCTTTGGAAAGACTTACCCTGTAGTTCAACTGACGAAGACGAATTTCGTCTCGATGTGGTGTGAAGGGGCCCGACCAGCCTCTGACTCGTAAGCAAAGAGTACATCGGCAGGCAGGTAAATAGTTCACTCATACCTCGGAGACAACTCAACTCCCGACTTCGTGACGTGTCGAGGTCCCTGTGGCAAGAGATCCAGTCGAGTCTCTCGAGCACCTTGCCCTTCCCCTGAACCATCGCGGCACTACGACTGCGGTCCGGTCGTTGCGGACCGGGATGAGAGTCCTGGAGTCCGATTCCTCCGTCTGTACGTCGTCGTTCCGCACACAATCTCCACAGTCTCCGTCGAGTGAGCGCGATGTGGGCCGGTCTCCTCCGTCGTCGATTGCGACACACGCACAATCACCAAGTGCGCACGGACTGAGGGACGCCGGGGTACCTGAGGAGACTGGTACCCCAAGAGGTCCGTCCTTATGACCTCACCCAACGGCAAGGGAAGAGGTCCCCTAGAAGGGTTGGGTCTCTAACTTGGACCCGGAGGACGTAACGTCCGTCTAAGAAATGGTAGACTCGGTGGTCCCTTCGGAGACATCCAATTTTGATAACTCTTTACCCTACGAACCAATCTTTTCCAAATTATCACCACTGACACGAAAAGACTAAATTCATATCAGTCTTTTCGTCTGTCCATCCCTCTCCCCTCTCCAGACCGTAACGACTGTCTCTCTCGACCCTCTCGGTCTGACCTGCGCTCCTTGGCCGGTCCGGGTGCGTACTCTTCGACGACAGGTCTTCTAGTGCCCCACCCGCGACGAGACCCCTCTGTCGTCCTCTCAGTCCGACTTCGGTCTTCTGAGGTTCGAAGTAATCCCTTTAAGCCTGAAATAGGACATCCGTCCCCCCCTCGGTAACTGTCAACGTCAAATACGAGAAATTTACTCTACTAGATGATTAGATGATCCTTTATCTGCCAAGAGGACAACCCTCTGTCACTCCTTTAGAACTTTGTCTTCTCTCCATTTTACAGAGTACTGAAAAAGGGGAAATCTTGGATTTATAAAGTATTTATACGTTCCCGTTTATTGTTTCGAATTCCCTCATTTTTCGATGGACGTTTCAGACTTACGTCTTAAACAAATCTAAAAATACTCAAAAAAGAGGGAGGTCAAAAATACAAACATATGAGAAATCAGTGAAGTAATATCATTGTTAATTTCGACAGTATTTATCTTGTCGTGACTGAGAGTCACTGACACATCGAGTCAAGTTCACTTCCTTTCGTCCTAGACCATCTCTCCCGTATCTCTGGTGACCAATACATCCACCACCAGTTGTTTAAAGGACAACATAAGTAAAACATTGATAAAAATCCCCGTATATTCTCTCTACTTTCAAGAACTGTAATCAGTATAAAAATGTCTCTCAACGATATTTTATGTCTCTTAACGAAGAAAGATCGGTGACTGAGTTTCATGTTTCCCGATAGTTTAAAATTGAAAGTAGTAAGTCTCCATACAGATCGAAATAAACATAGAAGTGTTTTATACGATGGGTTACTTCTATAAAACTTAATTCTGTCTTTAACAAAAGAGTGATTAAAAGCATCACTTACTGACTGTACCCTGGGGTCTTTGACACGGAGCGTCTACTTCGTCCGTGCAGGTATCTAACACAGGTAGACCTTAGACTCCCTACGAATTGACTCCAAAGATCAGAAGGCACAAGTGACCGGAGACGAAAAACAGTTCACCAAAGTGAGACGAGAATTGACAGTACTTTCATCGAAGTCTACGTATCTACTCAGTCAGTCAAGTCAGCGAGTCAGCACAGGCTGAGAGACGCTGGGGTCCCTGACGTCGTGTGGTCCGAAGGGACAGGTAGTGGTTGAGGACCTCGAACGAGTCTGAGTACAGGTAGCTCAGCCACTACGGTAGGTTGGTAGAGTAGGAGACAGTGGGGGAAGAGGAGGACGGAAGTCAGAAAGGGTCGTAGTCCCAGAAAAGGTTCTCAATCAAGAAGTGTAGTCCACCGGTTTCATAACCTCAAAGTCGAAGTCGTAGTCAGGAAGGTCACTTATAAGTCGTGACTAAAGGAAATCCTACCTGACCAACCTAGAGGAACGTCAGGTTCCCTGAGTATCCTCAGAAGAGGTCGTGGTGTCAAGTTTTCGTAGTTAAGAAGTCGCGAGTCGAAAGAAGTGTCAGGTTGAGAGTGTAGGTATACACTGATAACCTTTTTGGTATCGAAACTGATCTGCCTGGAAACAACTGTTTGATTATAGACGAAAAATCATACGACAGATCCAACCAGTATCGAAAAGAAGGTTCCTCATTCGTAGAAAATTAAAGTACCGACGTCAGTGGTAGACGTCACTAAAACCTCGGGTTCTTTTATTTCAGATAGAGACAAAGGTAACAAAGGGGTAGATAAATGGTACTTTACTACCCTGGCCTACGGTACTAGAATCAAAATACTTACAACTCAAAATTCGGTCGAAGAAGTGAGGAGAAGGTGAAAGTAGTTCTCCGAGAAATCAAGGAGATATGAAAGACGGTATTCCCACCACAGTAGACTTATAGACTCCAGAACTATAAAGAGGACCGTCAGAACTAAGGTCGAACACGAAGTAGGTCGGACCGTAAAGCGTACTATATGGGACGTATATTCAATATGTCGGACTACTCTTAATCATAAAGTGTGTTTTTTTTAACTAAATTTTCCACACTGTTCCAACATATCTTAAAACAGAAACCGGACTAACCTATACGTCCGATATTCCTAATAAAAGTCCCTTTTACCGTAGTTTGATCTCATGGTACTCGTACTGTTAGTAGTCCGTCCTTCATGAATGCCCCCGGTCCATGACAGGATTTGTAAAAAATATATTGTTAAGCATATTAAGAGTAACTCAACTGGGTAATAATAGCAGGAGTAAAATGTCTACCCCTTTGACTCCGCATCTAACCAATTCACTGAACGGATTCCAATGTGTCGTAGAGTTACTGTCTCGGTCCAAAACGTGGGTTTACCACGTCGAGGTCTCAAGTAAGACCATTGATGAGGCACAATGACGGAGAGGTCCAATCCCGAAAATAAAGTGATGACATAGGGTCGTGGACCTTATCTCGAACGGTAGACCGACCACGAGTGAGTCAAACAACTTACTTTTCGTAGGTACTCGTAATTTACGTATTGACCCGACTCCGGTACACCCTCACACAAACTCTCAGTCTCCCTGTGGCCCCATGTCCATCTCCTCACAGTGTCTACACTCCTTTACCGTCTCGGACTTCGTCTTCGGCTCTGGACTCGGAGTCGATCCGACCGCCGCCACTAGAGTCCCCCTCAGTGCTTGATGACGGTCCTTGAGGCTGTTGAAGCCTTTGGAATGACTGGGCGCAAACCATAAAGAAACAGCACTAATCGTCGTTTTAGGAATTTCTGCAGAACTGCGAAACCCCACACCTAGTCCCACCTGTGTCTCCGATCTGCGTCCTCGTCCACCCGGCGCCTTTCCGACCTCTCCTCGGGGACCACAGGGAGCTCCGAGACGCCCGACCGAAGCGGGCCTCGCCGGTCACCGCCGCCGCGGGTTCGCCGAGCCTTGGCTCTCAGAACTCCCTCTGCCCCTCCCGCACCCCCAGGAGCCTGGCGCCCCCCTGGACCCCCGGGGCCTCGGAGGCCGGGGCGGGGCGCCGGCTGCACGCGCGAGGGCGGGCGGGCGCCCCGCGACGGCGTGCGCGGCCGCCCCGCCCCGCGAGCGACGCCCGGGTCCCCGGAAAGAGTGGGGCAGGGCCTATTTCGTCACAGGACGAACGACCCGTCGAGCGCGCGGCCTCGGATCGACCTCTCCTCCATACAGGCCGTCGGGTCCCGGCGCCGCCCTCGGGAGGCCTACCCGAGGGGACCCGCCCGGCCCGTCCCCGGGACGACACGCGTACGCATGACTCGCCATGGCCATGGACGAGACTTTGTCACCTGCGCGCCGACGCCGAAGGGCCCTCCTGGTCTCCGTCCGAAGAAGCCCGTCGACACGAGGATCTTTCACAACCCCTCGGACCTCTCCGCGCACACAGTGACAACGAAAACTTGATCTTTACGGCATGAACCGTAATCTCCCACTACCGATTATAACACCAAGCAAGAGTCAGTGACGAACCCTTTCAACTACACGTCCCTAACCGACGAATATCAATGTACATATTTCAATGGACTTGCGTCATGCCGGAGTTGACAATTCGGATTTACACAACAGCACGTAAATAATAGGGAATAAAACACGCAAAGAAGTCCGCAATTGGAAACGAATGTACGAAATTTTTTAATTGTCTTAGTAGGACTTAAAGTCTTTGACACCCGATCCTACTCTATGCATATATATTGGAAACTCAATTACTAAACACTATGATTTTTTTGGAAATCAAAATTTTTGACTGCCTTCTTTCTTGGGTAATTCCTTACACAGTCCCATTTTAACGTACACCTGATAATCACATTAAAAAAAGAACTTTTAGACATGTTTATAAGCCTATACACGACAGAGTAGTCTCTATTGGTTTACCTGGTAGTCATAAGATTAAATCATTAAGTATCTTCTATTATTCATGGAATACCCAGAAAATCGTTACTAAATCTACGATCCTTATATTTACTTTTTACCTGTAGAAAAAACCTCTCCTCTCGTTAAACCCTTCCTCAGTTTGTCGCTCTGGACCTTCCACGTCAATCTTTACTATGTTCGGCAGCAAACCTGTCTCCTACGTCTCACCAACACTCTACACTCCAGTTTCGGGTCCCGAGAACGAGGACAGAAAGCACGAACCTTCACAAAAGCAATAAGACTCGGACAGTACTGTACGACAAATAAAAACAATCGTAATAGATTCCTTCTTCCGATACTTTTTAACAAAACTCCTAATACTTACCTGACTCTAAGAATTACCTTCAACAAGGTCCTCATTGGGTAACCTTACAACTGAAATTGGAGGACAACCGTTTATTTTTCTTATATACCCGCTACGTGATTTCCTTCTTGGTCGACCGGTCCTCTCTTGGGTCCGGAACTGGGATCCTCGAGACCGAGACTTGGGCCGAGAGGTGCAACGCCGACACCACCGGGAAGTCTACCCGACAAATTCGAGAGACCCAGAACCACCGTAGTAGTCACATTACTCTCGTCAGGTAGTGTCTCTACGGGTTCTAAAAAGATTGAAAGTTAACACCAATCACAACCAGTGTTCTCCCAATATCGAGAAACCTTTAAAATACCAATTTGGTATACTGCTCCTGAATCGAAGTAAACGCCAAATCAACGAGTTCATAACAACGGACAGGAAACCTAAAGTATTGATCTAAACACGTCTCATAACACGTTTATACCGTGTATGTCAAACACCTTGAGAAGAAGCTCGTTTCTTTCACTTTCAACGAGTCAGCTCTCAGTAAGGTGAGGTATGTCAGACACCTTAAGGGGTCCGGTCTTGTGACCTCACCCGTCGGAAAGGGAAGAGGTCCCCGAGAAGGGTCGGGTCCCTAGGTCGGGTCCAGAGGGCTCAGCGTCTGAGAAATGGTCGACTCGGCGGCCCCTTCGCGAACTCCCCTTCGCGAACTCCCCTTTCCCTACCACACCCCCACCCCCGAGAGGCCGTCGTCCTCCCGGATCACCCGACGGGCTCACCCGTCTCGGACGAAACTCCTTTCATACAAAAAGGTCCTCGAAATAAATACACTCCTTACACACATAAAGAACGAACTAGAGAAAAGAGGGGGTTTTGGAACTTGTCTTTAGGATCCCCTTCCCTTCGAAATCTTTCGTGAATTTGAAAATTGAAGAGAGTTTGTTTTGGTGGGGTGTGCAAATTCCGCTATGAAAAAAAAAAAAAATTCAGTTAGGAGAAAACTTCCATCATCCCGTCTTTTCACACACATATGAATCATATAATTATATAATCTCCCAAACGAGACAATATATCACTCTCTCTTCTGCCTCTCGATACGTCCATGGTGTGGGACCGGTGGTTCAGAGACTCCATCTAGAACAAGAGAAGTGAACAATTAATCTTGTAATCCAAGTTTTTCCCGTCTGTTAAGTTCCAGTACCGTAATTAACTACCGATTAACTAAGACTCAGTCTCGAAACAGTGAAGTCTCGGAAAAGATCAAAGGCACGAAGACAGATATCAGGTTTCCATCTCTAAGGCTTCCAGGGATATTGAGTCGATTTGGATTAATGTCTTCGTTGGTTTCCAATTTTTCACGTCACACGTCCCGAACCCAATTCGCGGACATCCGTCTATAATAGACAAATAGAAATAACGTCGTGAACCATAATTTTCGATGACAACAGAGGCAAAAAGATCTCCTTTAACACCGGGTCTCTTTAATTCATTGATCGAGTACCCAGAGTTCCAACGTCTACATTGACCTTAAGGCCAAAGAGTCCGGAGTCTCATTAAAGAAGTTGTAGTGTGAACGATGTGACCGAGAGGTTGGACTTTGTTTGTCTAACAACTTTAACTGACCATACCTGAATCTATTGAGTTTGTTCACAGACTTACACCGTCAAGTCCTGACCGAAGGGAAATGACACCAATCTTTAGTGCACAGCCCATCTCAAGAACTAAAGTCGAGCCTCCCAAAGGGGGAGTGACGTCCTGTTCTTCTGTCTGCACGTGTCGAAGAAAGAGCCCTAGATCCGACACCGTCGACTGGTGGGGCACTGACGCGGTCTCCTTCCTCCTCCCAGTCTCGGTTCCCGTCGTCTCCCTGTCTGCAGGGACCCGACCCACATTCTCCTACTTCGTCCAAGAATTTCTGGGAATGAGATTGGTCCACTGACAAGACTTCCTATTCCGAGGAAAATAAAACTTTTGTTCTACCCATTTATACACCGCTTCTTAGTCAAAACATTGAAACTTTAGAGTAGGATTAAACATAGGTATCGATTATTCCCCTGTCAGGTTAAACACACAAAGACGATATAAGACAAGAACCATCCGTCTCACGTCATAAACACTAACGAAACTCTTCTGGATGAAAAGATGTAACATACGTAAACTTAAACAAAGGGTGTACCAGATCTCGATACCTCAAAAAATTGTGACAAATTAAATTACAATAACGAATTTTACATGTGACGCGGTCCGTAACACCGTAGGGTGTGTCTACCACTCCTTGATTCTCACCCTTCACTCCGCGTCCACTTTCAACAAATTATATAAACTTTCGACTTGTACGAAAGCACATTGAATGCACGTCTCACTTCGTTGAACACCACTACTCCACTGTAAGACGAGAGGCTGATACTCGGTCGTAAAATGGGTGTAAAACGTCCAAGGATGACACACGAGACTCACATGTGATTCCCCACACAAATTTGTCCCGTCGAATGTCACTTTTACTTCCAGCGTTTCAGTACAAAATTCCCCATTTTTTTAGAGGCTCCCCTAAGGACAGCTTAGGTCAATTACTTCGGGGAGGAAAAAGTCTCTACTAGTGTCCCTCGGTCTGACACCGTCGTTTCATCGGCCCCTCAGTCTCTTAAAGGACCTAGAAAGACGACAAAAATCACCTGGATCGAGCACCAGTCCTCATTAAGGTGACTTAAAGAAGGAGGGCAACAGAACAGAGACTCCTACCCCTTAGAGTGACGTAAACCGAAAAGAATCTAAGATCACTCAATCGGTGGACCGGGATTTGAAGTCGGACTTCTACGTCGCATCCGGTTCAAGGAACGCAGAGTGCACTTAACAGTCGGTAAACGTCCTGAGACTCTTCCACTACCATGGGGTGAGGTCATGAGAACGGACCCTTTAGGGTACCTGCCTCCTCGGACCATCCGACGTCAGGTACTCCAGCGACTCTCAACCTGTGCTGACTCGCTGAAGTGTAACTGAAAAGTGAAATACGTAACCTCTTCCTCTACCGTTGGGTGAGGTCACGAGAACGGACCTCTTAGGGTCCCTGCCCCCTCGGACCACGCGACGGAAGACACCCCAGCGTGTCCCAGCCTGCGCCGAGTCGTCGTCGTCGTCGTGACCCGTCTGACGACAAGGGGACTTTCGACCGACCGAAGAGACGTTTCCAGAAAAGGAAATCCTAACAATCCTTTAAAGAAGATATACAACGGAGTCTATAGACGTTAATTAGGAAGAGATGAGGAAAACCCAGTAAGACTTGTTCAGATTAAGATAAACTGTCCAGAGGTTTATAAGGTCTTATCATCAGAATAACAGGGTCTTTGAAGAGAATGGATCTGATTTGTCGGACAGAAGGACCTCTTTAAAAAGTACCAAAACTCCGGGGAAAGAAAAAGAAAAAAAGGATTTACGGACAAAGACTTCAAACAATAAGTCTCCCTTTAAAGTTTTCATCAGATTATTTACACCTTGTCTAATCAGGACACCGCTTACAATCCGAAAGCCATTTACATCAGTATATCATTCATTAAAAAAGGAACTCTAGGTCACATGACGATTGAGTATATTTCGAACGAAAGTTAATTTTTAGGGGTAAGAAAATATTTATGACATAGGATTACGTATATATACCTTTAGATCTTTTTGCCATGACTTCTTAAATAAAGGTCCCGTCGGCACCTCTTTGTCTGTATCTCTAATCTAGATACCTGTCCTCCTCTCCCCTCCTCTCCCACTCTACCTACCCTTCTCATTGTCCCTTTCAATGTAATGGTATACCTTTTATCTATCGGTTCCCCTTAAACGACATACCGAGTCCTTTAAGTTTGTCTCCGAGACATAGTTGGATCTCCCCACCCTACTCCTCCCTCTACCCTCCCTCGAAGTTTTCCCTCCCCAAAATACATATGGACACCGACTAATTACAACTCCAAACTGTCTTTTTTAAGACATTTCGTTAACAGGAAGTTATTTTTTATTTAAATTTAGAGGCAAAAACTTTTTGTAACAAAAGGTAAAACAGGAGGGGTAAGTTCACTTTTGTTTTCGACGTAAAACAAAATGTTCTAAATTGTCGAGACATCTCTCACAGAACTTTAGACAAGAACAGTGTCGGGGGACAATAGAGGTCGAAATTAGAGAAGACACAAAAGTAGGACCGTTAATCTCTTTTGACAACTCATTAGCCCCTTTTGTCCCCGTATGGAGATTTTTAAATCGTATGACCAAAATTAGGTAATAGGAAACTCATGAAACATTTTGTATTAAAATACTAAGTCAAATCAACAGGACAAAGCGGACACAAATGAAACAGGTGTTTCCATCATATGTCGGAACAGTGCCCAGAATGACAACAGGTTTATACAGATGTCGTAACGGACCTGCCCAGTCAAATCATTTTGATGGGTTCTTCCTTCACTGAAACCTAAGATTCATTTTTTTTAATGGACCCTAGGTAGATTCGGGTGTCTAAGTGTCCCCAATCACTTGGGTACGACCCGATGACACTAGTGCCGGAGGAAAAAGAGTCATAAATCTTTGGTAGAGACTGAGATCTAAATAGGTCCTATCTACCCCGTCCTGTTGTCATCGCCACCCCCACCCCACCCACGTCGCTATCTGTTCAGTGTAAATAATTCCCCTACGACACACGGTCCAGGACACAACCTTCATTACACTTCATCAGTACTTATCATTGACCCTCAACCAACCTATTAGTAAACCCCCTTACTAACGTTCCACAAACCAACATTAATATCACGTTTAACCTAAAAAAAAAAAAAGAAAATTTCCTTGTTCCACGTCTTACTCACGGAGTGTCCTGGTCTCACCGACGGGGCGATTATCTCTTGGGGAGAACTCCACAGCACTACGTGCTTCCCTGAACCTCGACCGATAACCACCTCAAGAGGCCCGACTCGTCGTCTAATTTCTATTGAACGCTCTCCACACCGCACACGAAAAGAAAGGGGAACAGACTTGAGAATCGTGTCCAGATCAATCTCGTATCGGTTCCCTAACCGAAGAGGTTTGGTTTTTCCAAAATAGGGTACGGAACGTAGTAGACGGACTTTACAACCACAGAAACTGAGGTTTCCCTTTGACCTCGTCTACAATCTTCTTAGATCTTTAAGAACATGGTGGAATGTCTTAGGTGAAATCGGACGCAAAGGCGATCGACGAGGCACACCACCGACACGGCTCGTGACGGTAGATGATTTTTCGTCGCTTTCCTTACTCCAGTCGAGTAACTTGACCGGTGAACACAAGGACTACGTGTGTCCTACTGTGAAGGCGTAGGGGATGGCAGAAAATTACACCATAACCGTACCGTGCTAAGACATTTACTCAATCAACAATTCTCGTCCGGTTCTACTTTAGGAAAGGAAGACAACCGGATTGTCGTAAGACAACCACTTGACCATCTGGTTCATAATGTACTGACTTTATGATAAAATGATATGTCTTTTTCCACAAAACTTTATGTCAAGGAATACACCAAAGAGTACCTATTAAATATCGGTAATTCTAAAAGAAGGTATCCTAAAAATATAAGTAGAGAGAAAACGTAGTGACAACTATGAAGGTCTTTGTAAATCGATTATTAAAACGCATTTGACAGATGGGAATATCGGGAGACCGACAACTGTGCATCACCAAGTAGAGCAGTGATTTAGCCGGACGACATTTACACAACGAATAAGTATCCCACTCTTCTCCCTATTCCCGATCGATCAATGTAAGAACAGAATAAGGTGACTACTAAAACATTTTGATATCCAAAAGTTTAATACACCTTTTGTATCCCCTTAGTCATAATGTACTGTATAGGAGCATAAAAGAAAACTGAGGAAATCCTGTGGGCTTTATTTGGAATAGGAGAATCTTCCTCCTCATAACTCCCAAAATCTCGAATTTTCTACGAAAATACTGACTTTTAGAATTTGACCCGGGTGCCCCGAAACTAAGGAGGTACCCACCCGAAACCCTGTGAGTTGGGACTTTAATACCCGTCTTAAGAGTCACACACGCAAAAAGACCCCTCTATGAGGCATGTACAGTAGTAACCTATTAATCTCCTCAACACTGGGGGTCTTTAAATCCTTGGCATGGTAAGACACCCTTTGTGACTAGAAACCACTTCGATTGTATAAATACAAAGGATCCAGTTTCGGGTCTAAGTGTCGACGTATTCAGCGGTGGACCTTACGGAAGCTTCGGCACTCCACACCGACATGCTTGTCCATCTGGAGTAGATAGTCGAATTTCTCCTCTGCGAAGTCGTCGTCCGGGTCGTCGAGATGACCCATTCTTTTGACGTTCCGGTATTATGCCAAAGACCAAAGGTCTCTGACAGAAAGGACAGTACTTCGTGATTATGTCTAGTCTATTTTTGGATTAGAGTTCACGATAAACGACAAACAATCGAACCTATGTGAACCACGAAAAGCATAGTAACACCGAGATACTAAAGTAAAAAGAAGATCAACGACCCGGTCAAGTTAACAGAATAAGTAGTCGACCTCACGTGGGTTTTGTTTCTGGATCGGTTAGTTCAGAGTCGAACGGACCTCTCCATTTCTGGGAAGAACACACAAAACTAAAACCGGGAAACTGAAACCACATAATTTTTCAGTGAAACATTGAGACGTACTGAACCTAAATTGAATCACAATTTGAATTGCAAACAAACTATTATAGTAGAACGAAATTTATAAATTATAGTATGAACCACCATGTAGCAATTCAGTAGACAGAAACCAACTCAATGAGTTGGTTTGAAGTTTATTGAGTGTTAAACCAAAAATAAAACCTACTTAAACTTTATCTATAAAGAAATTTTATCGGTCTAAAACAAATGAAAAAAGAGGTCTAACCCGTCAGACTGGGAGTTTGGACTTCTAAGTTGACGAAATAAGAAACTTCGGCTGTATTGACGGGACGCGGTCCGTTAGTGGTGCAAACCCAGAGAGTTCTGGTAACATTCATTTACAAGTAGAGTCTTCCAAGTATCACTCGAAGAGTCCAGACACCGGGCAGTGTACCAGAATTTTTATCGTGTAACAGTGATACTTTTCCCTGAAAGAACTCTTTAACCATTCGAAATCTTTGAGTTATAAGACTAACGTAAATATCTCGGAATCCGACCATCACGAACCTTACATAATAACTGACCAACTAACAGAGACCTTAAGGAGAAACATGGAGATTTATGGAAACTGAATAAAGAATCCTTTAAATACCGAACTTAACAGACATATCTCAGTTTACAGCAGAGTAAACCCAGAACAATCATCAACATCATGGTGGTCGAGACCACTTCCAAAGAAGACACTTCCATCAATACACCATCTATCTCTTAAGAGTCTAAGATATTGATCAAGCATCCAGTGACTTAGATCACACTCCTTCTAAATAAGATCACTTGACATTGTGAAACGAATCATGAAAGCCTTAAATCCCTAATGTTCAAGTGAAAAAACCAGACTTTCGTATTGTAATCATTTGTGTTGATTAAACGAAAAATAGAATATCGTTTAAGGACTCGTGGACTACCGAGTACGATCAAGTAGTTTATAACCCAGGAAGAACCTCTTCTCTCCGATGTAGGGTAACGGTCTCGTCCATTTTACAGTAAAACAAAGACCATTGACTCAATAATAAACCGAACATAAAGAAACCCCAAAACTAAGAGTGAAAAAAAAAACCGATAGTAAATAAACATTTTTCCGTGTTTACCAATTATTTACTCAAATATGTCAGTTTACGAAGGGAACTCTGACTTACAGTCTTTAAATCTCCAAAATCTGTACAAGATATTCTTTCATTAACAATAGTCAATCAAGCATTCTTTAATGGTAATCGAGACACTAACCCAACCAAGAGAATCCCTAGGAAGAGAACTAGTAAATGAAGACTTCCGTCACACTCTTCACACTTATGTCCTAGGATTTTCAAAGCTCAACTCTTCGACTAAAGGTCGACATGAGAAACTAAACATTAACACTTTTACCTCCGAATCCCCTTAGTAAACTGAACACGTCCCAGTCGTGACCCGGTTCTAATTTCTCGAACCCAGAGGACAAAAAGACCGTTTGAAAGACGACGTAAACTGTAACGGAACAATTCGTCGTTTCATAACACACTAATCGTCTTCAGCCGTAGGTCGCGGTGTCGACAGGGAGAGTCACTTACCGAGGAACCTTCGTTTGGACGGCAGCCAGTGGTCCGAGGAATGGACGGGTCGTGGTTAGAGGTCCTGACCGAGTTGGTCTTCGTCTGGCACCTCTTGTCAGTCCACACAGCGACGGGGATAACCAAGACTCTATCTACTACATTATCTACCCCAATCAATGATTGACTATCGTACAGAAACCAAAAATCAAGATCAGACCCTTTGTATATAAAGTTTCTATTGTAAAATAATGTTATCACTGTTGGAGAAGTGACATCTCTTTTTCGAATCCTTTTTTGATATATTTCTTTATGTTCGAGTATTGGGGCGTACGTCTTTGATGGTGACATTGTAAAGCAAATACGCATGTATATGCACGTACTTATAGACAGTGAATTGAAGAAGGTATTTTAGGGAGTATCATATATCATAAAGTAACTACCCGATATTTAAAGTCAAAAAGACTTATATTTATTTAAAGAAAACGCACAGGTCCTCTATTAGTAAAGATACGTAAGAACTAATCAAGAAATCCTTACTTAAGAATCTTTAACGTAAGGATATCAAGACGTCTGGGAAATTCCGAAAGTTATGTATGACAGTCAAACCCAAAGGTCTTTCAGGCATGGTCAAATATATGGAAGAAGGGATTTGTAGAGATTGTCACCGTCAGTAAATGTTCAAAAAGAGACTTAAATTGTGTTTTCTTGTTAAAATGAAAAACTCAAAGAATCCAATGATTCCTCTAACTCATAAAAAGTAAAAATAATCGATTGAAACTACTGAAGAGATTAGTATAATACTGAGTAAAACCAGAAATAAGTATTTACGTGTACATCTTTGATGAACAGAGAAAAGATGTTCTACACGATATTTACGAAAGAGGATCAAACGGAAAAAAAAATTTGACGTCTTTTAAATTCAAAATTACACTAATACATAAAATTATAGAGTCTCTTTAGGGTACAGAAAACCGATACATATGAATCTTTGTAAAACATCACACCATTTATATTCATCTTGAGAATAGTAACTTAAAGTTCCGTCAGTATTATAAGATCGTTTCATTATAACACATAAAAAACACATCTGCAGACGATCTCGAACGTCAAAGAACTTATTTCAGACCCCGTTGGATTTCCCAAACCTTTTGACCGAGGTACTCTCAGTCGTTGTTCTTCAAAGACTCTTTGGTTCGATGGTTTCCAGATTGTCGATAAGATGACGGTCGACAATGAGGCACCTTTAGCTTCTAAGTCTCAGAGAACTAGTTCTACTCTACCTAGAAAGACTGACCGACCATTGAGGGGTCCTTAGGGCATTCGAACTCTTCGGGCTCTTACCGCCGACACTTTGGTGGTCACTCTTCAAATTCGAGAACAAGGTCCACAAGGTCCTCAGGATGTTACACTTACTAACCGAACAGTTCAGGCTAAGGACATGGACAACAGTCCCATTGGTCGGGTTTCCACACCTCTAACTCTTGGACCCGTCAGACTTCACGGAGTTGCTGGTGAACCTCCGGTTCTTTGGGAACAGGTGAGGGTCGGACTGATAACTCCTAACCGAACAGGTCTTGGTAGTTCTGGGTATATTTCATCTCCTTCAGACGTTTCGGTTACTCGGGACATGTTCAAAACGTCTCACACATACACTACTTTTAACACTCTTCCTTCGAGACACATTTACCGAAGACTTCTTTCTTCCTTTCCTATTTTTACCATACGGACACCTTGGTTTCGGACCTGGACTCTTTGCATTTCTAAGGGACCTGTACACCGAGAGAGGCAGGTCTTCTCTCCGTCGTCTCGTTCGATTCCGCGGGTTCGGTCGAAGGTCTTAACGACTAAGGAAGGCTCAGTATTCCCTGTGAGGGAACAGTCTCACCGAGTACTGGGGGAGTGTGTTTCTTCCTACAGGGTTGTTCCTTCACGGAGGATGACTCCTGTCCCGACCGTTTGTTTTCGGATGTTCGGGGAACCGGTGACGGACCACAGGGAAATTGTGTCGACTGACCCAGAACGGTCCTTTCTTCTGTCCTTTAGAATCGGTCAATAGGAGTCCTCTCCTGTTCACCGATGAAGCTTTCTTCCGGTTCCACTCGGTTCTGTAACTTTTTCGTGGTGAACTTCATATAAGCCATCTAAAAGTAAAAGAATTAGGGTTTGGAACGTTTATTTACCTGGTCTAGGAATTGATAGAATTGACAATTTACGTCGAATTCATAATTAAAACCCCGGTACAATCGTTGCCTTGCCTTGTAAATACTAATAAGTATGACTTCAAACATAAAAGATACGGGGTTTAGGCGTAGACCGGATAAAATAACGTCAAATACCTCTTTAATCCCCGTCTCTTTTATCAACAGTGAAACGGGACAATGGTCGTACGGGTCGCGAGCGTAGTGAGAAATATCTGTGATCTGACCTTCTACTGAACAACCGTAGTGCGGAGGGTCGACAGTACCTCGTTGGGTGGGAGACAGAGCAACGTCCTTCACAATGAGTCGAGTGGGGATGTCCTCCTCGTGTCGAAAGGGGGCCTGGCCATGCCGGAGGGTCGTCAAACGCTAGAGAAACGGACATACGTCGAGTTTCAACTATTTCTTTTCACCAACATAGCTTGAGGAGATGTCCAGCCATATACGACGATCACGTTTACGACGTCGAGATCGACGAATACTGAACAGAATGCATACTTAAGTCAAACGAGTGGTTTGACATAAAGACAATCACCCACCAAACACATAATCCACTCCACCCTTCTCTCTAGTATCTCTCAGGTACAAGGTGAACCTGAACGAGGTATGAACTTTCATCGGAAAGGTCTACTACGTCGCCAGTCTTAAAAACCTCGGACACACCAAAGATTATCGAATAACTCTTTACTCTCGAAATTTCACCCTTCTGTAAACGAAAATTAGAATGTCACTTCACTGAAAAATACACCTGAAAAAAAATGTCTACACTTCCTTAGCTCATGATCAGTTGGTTTAAAAGACGTCTAATAGTGTTTAGGTACTCGACTCACTGACACCGAACGCTTTAGTAACAGAGACCCAGACTACATCAAGGAAAGGAGGGGTCAAAGCTTGATCACTTAATCAGTAGTTTAATACTTAATGACACCTTTTCTTTTTCCACTAAACAACTACGACTCCACTGAGTCCAAGAAAGAATGTCTTCATAATTAAGTGGGGACACGACCTTTACGTAGAATCACCCATCCAGAAAAAGTATTCGGAGGTACCGAGGAATCTAACCCACCAATAATCTTCATGTAATTTTGTGACATCAAAACTTTTACTTTATCAAGATATTAGTTTCACACAACTACATAAGATTTCGATCATTTTAATGGAAAGTTAACCGTCAGAAACCTACGAAGGGAATAGGACCCAAAAGAGGGTAATTACCACTTAAAAGATAAATTAATTATAAGATAACATAAAATGTAGTAATTGGAACGGTTATATCACCAAAAAAGAATGGTTTTGTGTATAACTTTCAGAACCGTTAAAAACTGTAAATAATGTTTTGTAAAATCGAATCCACGGTCTAAGATGTAAAGAAGAAAACTTTCTGTAAGTCTAAAACGTTCTAGACGGACATAAAGGAAGAGATTTACAATACTTTCTTGTAGAGAAAGTCTTCCCGAGGTATAACGAACTTCTGATACAAGTCTCATCAAGATCAGAGAAGGTTTTATAAGACTTCTTGATGTCCGTCGTCTCGGGGTCACGACTGATTAGTTTTTCGTTTCATACAACCTTTACGTGAACTTGACAAGTGATAGGATTCACAATAGCCACGTAGGACACATTTACCTTCGACTTGAACTGTGGACCACGAAAATTGATCCGTACTTAATTTGCAGGTGAGTGACGTTCGTATCGTATGGATATGGAGATTATTTTCATATTACGTCACTGTAAAATCACTTATCCTTCAAAACTTGTGAACACGGAACCCCACAAATAACTTCGAAATACTTTTGATAACTACAAAGGAATCATAGGAATTTCAATACAGGTACGAAATTTTTCAAAGACACATCCTCTCTCCACCATAAATATGGTACAAAATTTTAAGAGATTTTACTCTGTAGAATCGACGAAAGGTGAAAATTTGATAATTCGGTGAGTTGAACGGACAATAATTTTATGGAAATTTCAGACACTACACCAGTAGACCTTTCGGGGAAACCCCTTTGTAGTGTCAGGGTGGGTCACAGTGACGGTAGGTCGAAGTGATCTCAAGAATTGGTGTCGACTTTCCTCGGATAATGAAAAATCAAGAAGGTCTATGGTAAATCTTGAAATTTCCACCACCCATTTTTGAATTCGTCGAAGAGGTAATAGAATCCAACGTCCTTTGACATCGACTCCAAATTGTCCGACACAGAGGGAGTTAGTTGTAATTAGTGATACGACTCGTAGATTGGTAAAAAAACGTAACTACGTAAAACATAGACGGAGGTAGGTAATTTTCGGATTGTGGGCATATCAACAGGACACATAAACATTTTGTAGAACAGTGTTTTAATATACTTACACCATAGGAAACCAATGTTCGTGTCGACTCTTTGTGAACTTGTATTTTTCAAGAATGTAAGTGAATTTTATTTTACGACAAAATAGTGAGGACTTAATCGTTTGTCCATATAATGATAGACGACAGGAGACCAAAAGACGGGTCAAGGAGGATCGATCTACACAAGTCTTTCCGAGATGAGGTGAAAGAGACATTAGTATTACCGGTGGTCAACAAGTAATGCGTATACACACTGGATCTCACGTCACAAACTAATTAAGGTAAAGTATTACTCTTTTGTTTGAGTCTTTAGTGTATCGAACAGGGGGGAAAGACAACGAAAGGGTCCCGAAGGAATCTTTGAAGGTCGAGACAGATACGGTAGAGAGAGCAGCAGGGGTCACTCTGACTCAATCCTGACCAAATCGTGTCATGTCGCCGCCATATTATCGATTGGACTCTGCAGAACTCCGACAAATCACAGTCGAGACAACCTCTTTTTAAAAATTGGATCAACGATTACGACGATCATCGGGAAGTGAAGTAGTGTTTGTACTTCGAAACCGGATTCCCTCGTCTCTATTCAGTTCTCGTTGAAACCTCTTTGTGGGTGATACAATTACAACCTCAATCCTGAAGTCAAGATGAAAGTGGCAAATAACCCTTATGTCTCGTCATAATGTCAGAACCTAGTAATTTACTTGTTTACACCGACCATGTCATAACTGTTCGTCCGGACGTAAGACCCTAATTCACCAAAAGGTCTTCACCCGTCCTCGTTTTTGTCCACGTTCCAGAAGAAGTCTCTTGGTGTAGCGAGTCGGCAGTTCCCCACAAAACAGAAGTCGAGTCATTACCGACCTTCCTAACGGTCAGGACCAGTTGGTAGGTACAAGAAGTAGTGTCGTTTAACCTTAGAGATCAAAAAGTTTAATCAACATCTTCTCATTTACGGAGGTCTGACTGAATATTTGACTAGTCCCACTGATGATTCACAGGAGGCAAACATTTGATCGTCTTAGAAGTCTCACTGACGACCTCGTGTCTCGGGAAGTACACGAGGGTCAATACCATGTCTCGCATCTCCGAGCACTCGCAATCAGGACGATCTGGCGGAGCACGACGGGGAGCTTCCGGCGGACCCCCTCCTTTTCCCTCTCTCAGTAATGTGTGGACCGGACGTGTGACAGGGTAGTCTCCCGCTGGACTCTCCAAACGTTTCGACTCTGGGTGAGAAGTCTAAATACTTCTAAGGTAGGGTTTGTCCTCTCATTCGAGACTTTTATTATTTGGTTCTGACTTTAAGTCATCTGTGTCTAAGGGGGATTCAGTGGACGAATTATACATTTACTACATAGGTATCATTGTCGGAAAAAAGTGAAAATTAGAGTGTCAATAGTCGTACCACAAAACTGAAAAGAGTTAGACTGAACTAGGATCCTGTAAAAACCTGTTCTGGAATACGACGAATAACTTTAGGGTCCGTCTAGTCATTAAGGGACGATCAGGATTGAAAGTCTTGAAGTGACCGTGACGGTTAACTAAATTCCACCATACATTTGTTCCGCTATGGGAGAAACCTCTGCCATAATTGTCCGAAACCTGAGACGTGTCCAGGAGATTTATAATTAAAACTTCTGAGTTCTGTCACCACACTCTATTCTACCGACATTAGTTCCAGACTCAACCCACGACTACTTCGTGGCTGAGAGGGTAATGGATAGGGATAAGACTACAAAGTCTTTTAGAGGTTGATTACTCGTCTCTGTATTGAATCGTAGTAAATCAGTGAGTCAGCACAGACTGAGACAACGCTGGTGTTCCTGACGTCGGGCGGTCCGAGGAGACAGGGACCTCAAGAGGTCCGTTCTTATGACCTCACCCAACTTATGACCTCACCCAACGGCGAAGGAAGAGGTCCCCTAGAAGGACTGGGTGTTTAGTTTGGACACAGAGGACGAACCGTCCGTCCAAGAAATGGTGACTCGGTGGACCCTTCGAGGTTCGTAGCAGTATGATCAACTTTTTGTAAGGTCCTAATCCTAATCTGAAACTCGATAAAAACGAATTGTTTTCCTAAAAAAGTGCACCTTTTTCTAATACCTTATCCATAAAGTAAACTTTACGTCTTTGTTACAAAGTTGGTCAATGGACTTTTATCAGTGGTTCAGATCATTTTCCTTATCCCCATGGGTTTCGTCGAAAATTCTTTATGAACTACAAGAGAATTGTCAAAGTGTTTATTCATCCCTATTGTCTGAAGTCCATCAGACATACCGTAGATACCTTATAAACAACGTTCAGTACACAATCCTTTCGTTTCCAGGTCACAAATTCCATATGGGATAATCTTTGGGAAATCGATGTAAGGTCATTTGAGGTACTTTAAGTCACTGCGACCACTCAATGTTGTGAAGTCTAGTTGGTAAAGACGTTACGTACAGGACGGTCTACCGAAGTCTACTATCTAATTTCCCAATGAGGGAGATCCTCGGAGAGATCGGACTTCTGAAATCTATCGACTGACCGAATCCGAAGTTGAGACTCCATGGGGTTAATAGAGAGAATTTGTTTGGGTTTATCTTTGACGTCCGTAGTAGATATTTGTCGGTAGTTTATACATCCTTCCCCCTACTATGTGTTTTAATTAGTGTCATTTACCCTCTATAAAGGAAGTTCAGATAGAGTAGAGAGATAGAACGGTCTGAATTCTAATCCGTACTGTCGACGTAAACGTTGATAAGTTACACCGACCTTTTACCCGACTGTCACTTGAAGTCTGGTTTAAAGATCTTTACCTTTTTTATTCGTTACTTCGGGTCCTTTTTATTTACGGTAGCCTCTGTCGTAGTGATACCAAGTCTATAGTCTCACTTCAAAAGACTCACATTACTGACAAGAGATTCGTCCAATGTTTTGGTCTTCCGAGGTCACATTTGGTCTTCGATATTTCTGAATGCTTGAAACCCTGCAGTCACCGTATAATTCACAGAGAATTGTCAAATAGGGGATCTTACGGAAGATGAAAGTATGGTTTTACTTTGGTGGAATCATGTTTTGTATTGGGAAAACATGATCGGAAGAGACTTCCGATTCTTTTAACAAAGATCGTGCTGACTCGTTGACAAAGATCGTTCTTCTATGGTTTGTACATCACATACTAAATGATTATTAGTCATTAGGACTGAGCCACCTTCAACGAGTCAGTACAGGTTGAGAAACGTTGGGGTACCTGATATGTCATCAGGTACGTTAAGAGATCTGGTCTTATGACCTCACCCATCGGAAAGGGAAGAGGTCCCCTAGAAGGGTTGGGTCCCTAACTCGGATCCAGTACGACGTCCACCTAATAGATGGTCGACTCGGTGGTCCCTTCGGACTGAGTTCCCATCGGAAAATAATACAAAATCAAAATTGAGAAAGGTTATTACAGTCCCAAAAGGTAGACCAACTAGACAATTTCTTAAATTGTCGGAACCGAAATCCGAAAGACATTGTTTTGTTGGAAACGGGTTGATTCATGTCCTTCAACTAATCGTTTATGTGAACGAGACTTGTGTCACTTGGTTTACTCCGGTTACCAATTGGAGATATTTCGTTTTGTTTGTACTCCGAAGACAAAATAACAGATAGAAAACCTAGGAATATGTTTTTCCCGTTTACAGTAGAGAAGATTTGGACCCTTTTACTCCGGGTCTTATAAATTCACGGATCAAATAAACCATATCTCGACTAATGACCGTCTCGATTGTGTGACTTGACTATTAATGAAGTCGTATCCCCAGTCGTGTAAAAAAAACTTTGTCTACCTTTTATTTGGGTGAAAAATGGGCGTACAAAGATTTCTTATACATAGAACGATAAAGAACTACAAAGCTAGGATGTATAACCTCTATGTATATTGGTACATTTTACAAGTGATAAAATTTTACATTTTATGTAAGAATCAGACGTTTGACACTTCTCTGTCCGTAGACCGGTCTTCCTCGGACAACGGGACAAAATCCCCTTGCCGGAATGGATGTGTGACTCTGTCGAATGTTTAAGTTGTTTAAAGACGTGATAAATTGAATTTAACAAAAATTTTTTTAAGAAAAATTTTAACACTATTTTATGTGTATTGTTTTTTAAATGGTGACCATTCACATGTGAAGTCATCGTAGTACATGTGACTGTGACCCGATGGTCGTAGGTAGAAGAAAGGAAGCACCAAATCCGACTAATCTGATTTCCTTATGGATTTGACAAAAGGTTTAGGAACTTATACCCTCAAAAAATTATTTAAGGACGGTGTGCTTTAAGACACGAAACAAAATTCACCGCAGATTTGGTCTTTAGTCATTTTCTGTGACGAAACGGAGGCAGGCGTTAAAACTACACGACTTAATTTGATCAGTCGACCCTTGATCCTTGGTCACAACCTTAAGACCCAGTCGTCCAGTAAGTGGAGAAGACACAAGGTGTTAACACCACCTTTGACTTTAGACTTTTTGCCTTTGGGTGAACAGTGGACTGTTTCGTGATTACTTATAAGAAAAAACGAAAAAGAGAAGACTCGGTACTCGTAAGAAAAGGTATTAAATACGACCTCTACAGGGTCCGACCCTTCTACGATAAGGACGTTCCTTCAGGACCTGTGTCTTTTGATCCAAGAGTAAAAAGAGGACACTATTAGGATTCATAAGTCGGAAGGGGAAACACAGAAATTTTATACACATTACACAGAATTTGCTCCACCATTAAGTCAGGTAAGAATATGAATTCCGACGGGGGTTGTGTCCTTTACGACATTACCGACTGCGACTCATTCTTTCGCCCCTGACCACTCCTGACTCGACCTCGAGGGCACAGGTAGGGGACCCCGTCGTCGAGGGGGTCACGTCGAGGACGGTAGACGATGGCATATGTTGCACTCGGCACACAGAAGGTAAAAACGTTTTCTTCGATTTTAGAGGTCTAAAAACACACCTTAGAGGACAAGGAATTTAAAATGAAACTAGAAAGTATTTGTGTCAAACCCGGCTAATTTGTGAACGACCGACTCACGGTGGGGACACCACGGTTAATTCCAAAATTTGAGTAAACAGACTGGGGTTTCTAAAAGTCACACTTTCATAAAAATCCAAAAATTGTTCCAAAAAGATACGGTTGTAAAAGCACATATGTTTTCTATAAAGGACAGAATAACACGGATCCTCGAGACGACTACACATAGTCTTGTCCGTGCACAACGTTCTTCAGAACACTCGAGAATCCCTATGCTAAGGTTTACAATGGTAAAAGTCATAATTTTTTCGGAGAGCGAGAGTCTGTATGGTACTTTAAAAACTAAAATATTAGGACATTCTCTCTGAAGAGAGAGTAAAGATCATTTTCACTCCGTTTTTTACGATGAACTACAAACACTACCTCTTTAATGGATTCTTGTTTTTAATGAATTAGTTCACAGACTTCGTATTACTTTGTTAGTTTGTTTTCATGACAAGTCTCCGAACTCATGTTTTGTATTTATCCGTTAATACCGTATTTAAATCCGTTAAATTTTGTCTTTACACTCTTTTTAGACCCCGACAGTGATCAAAATACTAGAAAACTTTTTCTTACAGTAATTACACGAGTAGATATTTTGACCCCATAACGCTAATAGTGAAGTGTCTCAAATTGTTCAATATGTAATTCACCAATAATGACTCTTATATTAGTATTGAGTCGTTTACAAGTAAAGAAAAGGTAGAATCTCCTGTTAGACTATAAACTAGAAGTAGGTTCATTAAAGCTAAGTTGAGAGTCCTAAGTGAGGTGGTGACAAATGTTGTTGTAGTACGTGTCGTCGGTTTCCGTCTTCGTTGGGCTCTCAGGTGACTGTCTACTCACTCGTCTTACACCACACACACACACGTATACTACCGCGTAATGAGTCGGAATCTTTCCTTCCCTTAAGACTACGTGCGATATGACACTCCAATATGACTTACTTTATTCGGTCAGTGATTTTCTTTTTGTGATGTGCTGAGGTGAAGGTACTCCAGGGAGTTCCTTAGTCTAAGTATCTTTCATCTTACCACCAACGGTCCCCGACGTCTTCCCCCTTCCTGTCTCAACAACAAATCACCCGTCTCAAAGTCAAAATATGCTACTTCTTTTCAAGACCTCAACGCATTGTTACAATTATATGAATTGTATTAACTTGACATGTAAATTTGTCAAACCTACCAGTTAAAAAACACAAAAAATACTTTTAATTTTTTATTTTAGCGTTTGGCACTCCATAGTTTCTTGTGATATGATGGTTTTTTTCTTAAGAAAATTTTTGATGTCATACCGGTTTTTCGTATGAAGTTGACATAATTCTCTCTCAAGGTGGTAAATTACCATGGATGGACATGTAAATATGTTGTACGGACAGTATCAAGGTCGACGATGACACAATTCCAGTAGAAGACGTGGAGAACAGAAGAGTTACTACTGTGGTTTACGTGATATTTCGTTTCGATGTTCCCGTTACCTTCCAGTGTTATTTTTTCACTTGACTGTCAGTCACACCGTTACTATAAGTCTATTTGCGGAAGACGTCTGTAGTGCTCTGTATGTTCGTTACTAGTGACCTTGTGACAAACATCGTTGTTTTCGAATCGTTGTTTAGTTCACTGAAAGTTCTCCCCTGACTAGGTCTCTCTGAAAGGTGTGTTACCTTATGATACGTGAGTTTTACGTCCTTCTCGAGACGAGTGATTGTGCATTTCGTCCGTGTACACACACAGTGAGACCTACCCGTTTCTTTTACAAACCTTTCGTTTCTCTAAATAATCGATAAATACCTTTCATTGTGACGTCTCTGGGTCCTTCTCATAGAAAAAGTGAAGGTAAATAAACAATTGTCGACATGAATCTTAAATCTTTGTTTTCGTTTTGTGTACGTAAAGATAAAATTCTTCTTATGTTGAAGTTCTGTTACTCGAAATCAAGGACGTGTACACTTTTGAGATTGTTAGCGTGATGACTGAAATGGTTCGCAGAGGGGATTTGGCGGTAAGAGAAGGCCGAGGTTTCTCTGTATTACGTGCTACGTAGTGGAGAAGAGGACGGGAAGAAGTTTTCGTGGCGTTTGAGCCGGAGTGTTGAGGAGACGACACTTCAAAAATATGAAGATGTTTCCGAGAAGAAGGTCAAAGTTAAATAGATTGACCTTGATTTGAACTCGTTTTGTAGTATTGACTAGTGTAATATTCCTTTTGTGTGTCCCATTGACTGGTAAGGTCGAACGAGTCTTAACCATAAAGACCTTGTAATTGACTTGACTCTTACAGGTCCCGGAGTGAGATTCATGTTCGTCAGAGTGTTCGTAGCTAAGTTTCCTCCCACCGACGTTCCCCCTCCCCATAACCCCCGTGTTCGTCGTGTCCCTTCATCGGGAAATGGTCCTAGGGTTTACGTTTGGACTGACAGATTCCCACTGGTACAGGACGAAGGTTTCGGATACTGTTCCGATCCTAGAGACAGTGTGTTCTCCGGAGAGAATAGAAAACTGTTCGATGGATGTAAAAGAGAATGAACTAGACGGTAGTCAATTTCTGAAAATCTGTATCTTTTGAAACCAGCTCCCGTATTCACGGTATTCATTCGAAGAATATAATCAGTACTTATTAGTTCTCTCAGTTAGTAAGTATTTGTGATATGATACTTTCGTAAACAACGATTCATGATGATTTAATATGGAAGGAATCTTGACGTTTATAAAGGTCATAGATGTTTCCGGGACAACGTTGAACCCGTCAATCAGACTCTTTAGAGTAATCCATTTCTCCTACTACTTACCCGATAATCCTTTTGTATAGTCCTCCAGACCTAAGGAGGAGTATAGACGATATCTTGGAACTCGAAAAGGATTGTGTGTTTTTGTAAACGGAACAACGATTTGATAGGCCTAAAGTGACTCAATTTTATACTAAAATAAACCACACAACTACGCTATCCTCTCATACATCACAAATTTTATAAATCGTTTCTCATATAAGTGTTGCCATAATCATGGACCGTAATAAAACGATACATAGTTATCAAATACTAGAAAAGGATTCATCATAAATGTGACGAGTGGTCTCACCTAAATTTGTATTAATACTTGTAGGGTCGTGGTCTTAAAGTCAATTAGTTTAACAAGTACTATGTACATGTAAGAAAGAAACATTACTATTACTAAATAATATTTCACTCTATAGATGAATGGGTCTCTTGGATCCCATAATCGGGTTTCACGGGGAACGGATCAGTGGTATAAGTTCTAGGATGGTCCCGTCTTTCTCTTTCTTAGACATAAATCTTGGTCATAACGAAATCACAAATCTTTTGGTATATTATAGTTAAATTTTATATATTTGTGTTATGGGTTTCAAAAGAATTAAAATAAAAAAATTAAAATTTTGAATTGTGGAGGAATCTTAAGTTATTCCTTAAGAAAATGAATTGTATTTACTTCCAATCCAATTTTTGAGGGTTACAAAACCACGTTACGTATTTCTTTTAAGATTAATGATTTATGTAATTTAATAATTTATATATTTTCCAAACTTACTATAGGACCTGACATAGAATGTTCGTGGGTCTCTCTTCCTTTTTCGCGGGGTAATCTCTGGACTCCTCGCAAGACACAGACGAGGGTGTGGTCGCGATTCGTCGGTGCCCCTCGCGAATCGTGTGAGAGTCCCCTCGTGCCGGGACGGGAGTGGTCACGGCCTGCGGTGGTCCTGTCGCCGCCTCCGCTGACCTCGTCTCCTGTCTCGGAAGGAGAGGGTCGTCTCGTTGTGACAGTGTCCTTGCCGGTAGGGCTGTCGACTGACGACGACCCTTGGTGCCTCAATGTTATCGTTCGTCATTTCTCGGACAAATTTGATTACGAGTTACCATTGTTTTGAAACATAATGAAGATTTCCTAATAAATTTTTTAATCATCACCAATGTTTATAACAATTTATCACTTGACGATGTATAAATGATTATAAAATTCAAATCGTGAATTAAAAGTAAACACTATTCGAAGATTTTGATAATTAAAAGTAATGACATAACGACCACCGTGACGTTTCACCGTTTCAAGAAACCTTGTACTAACCCGTTGTATGAAAGTAAATGACCCAGGAATGGATGAAGGGTGACATTAGTAGAGAATTATCTAATTTCTGTCTTTCATCTCTTTGAATGGGTTCTAGGGTTATTCATTACTTAGACCCGAAACTTTGATATATCTAGAAAAGACCGGACTTTGGACTAATAGAAAGGTAAAAAATTTACGATAGAGACAGATTTTTTTAGTCTTACTCATATATTTTCTTTTACTACATATTCTAAATTTTTTAGACTGAAATTTTTTCGTTTGATTAAGTTGAGAGAGTTTTTAAATCATTGATACTACCAAAAGTCTTTGTTTCCAATAGAAAAGATTCTCTGGAAGGTTTAACAATAAATTATTATACTACGACCCCTAGACAAAGTTTTGTTATACTCTCCCCTCTTTCACTACCCTGTGTTAACCAGGACCACGACCAATCACCAACAACTTGTACCCAATACCATATCTAAGTTTTAATAGGTATTATGTTTTTCATTTTTTTTTTTATTTTGACCTCATTTCTTCCTTATAATGGTTGTATTTATGTTTTTATAAGTTCCTAGACTCGAACATTTCGTTCCAGTCACTAGGTATGTCATTGTCCTTCCACTTTTCAAACTTTCCGGAAGTCCAAAGGGTTCTAAAGTAAGATTGTGTGGACGACGGTAGACGACCGATTCCTTTTGCCTCGAATTTCTTTCTGTGTATGACACAGGAAGGTGAGTATACTTCGTATTTTACACGAAACAAATCTTTTTGATTTTTTGTAATAAATTCCTCGTCGTTTTCCCAGACCAGTACAAACGAAGAATTCGTCCCACTTCTACGTGTAATGCATGTGAAAGACTGAACAAATAAACGTGAGAGGGAAGAGATGTTTGAAGTCAAAGGATTCTATTCTGATAGAATGAGGAAAGTCTTGATGGAGATTCAAGATCCTTAAAGTACCTGTAAAAGACGCGGAAACGTAAAGTCTTTACCTCCCACTTCAGTTACTCATTAAGTTAGTTTACTGTCGTTTGAATCATTAATGAGAATACACGAAGAATAAAGAAGTGAATGGTACAGGATACCAAAACGTGTCGGGACTTGTTAGGTTTATTACATGATCATTAAGTTGTTAAACTTTTCGTACACTATGTCCGGACGTTTTATCTTGTCCACGTCGACTCTTCACTCCGACCTTATCGGGGTCGACTACCTGTGACTAAGTTTTTAGTGAGGATTTTCGAATCTGGGTCGTTGAACTAAGGATTTAAGGAAAATATTATTTATTCCCCTTTTGTGGTCGTTTTTTTAACTGGTTTTTAATACGTCATGAGATTTATAACATTAGAGTTCCAGCACGAGTAATCCGGTTGTTTCATCTCTAATTTTGAGTTTGTAGTCATACAGTAGTGCACTCTGAATGACATGTAAAGAACCAAACCTGGTCCGGTACAAGACCCAAAGGAAGTTAGGATCGGCATCTGGTAAGTAACGGGGTTTACGCCGGGGACCTTTTAGTCTCATTATTAAGTAAGTTTATTAGTCGAAATGTAATTTCTCGTTAATATGAACTAAGAAAAAGTAAAAATAAATTATTCTTTTTTACATTTATTACTAAAAAATTTTTTTGTGGGACTTCGATAATAAAATTAACGGAACCTAAAATTCGTGAAAACTGATGGACCTAAATCCTGTGAATTTTTGGTATATATTTATGGTTGGACAGTATGTTGTAGGAGGTTACCATTTCTTCCGGTCAAGTTTAGACGGGGCCCAAAATAATCGAGGTCAACCATTTTATTTGAGTAGACATAGGATGTCCCTATTATTACTTTTAGTTCAAGTCGAGGGGAGTTGTGTGCATAATATGAACGTTTCACAAATTAAAAAGTTTCCTCAAAAAGTGTCTTACATTTTGCATTTAATTCATTTTGAGGTGATATGAAACAGTTTGTTTCTATTTTGAAAGACGTTGTTTTCGTTGTACATTTGGTTTCACTTTACTTCATGTATTATATATGTCAATACGAGTGATCAAGAATCCTCTTTAAGAACGAGTCTTAAATCGAAGAGTTACATTTAAACTATCTAATATGTATTAAACGGAAGTGCTATTTAAACTGTTAAATTCTCACGGCAAAGATATCTTTCCGTTTGACTTTCGATACTCTCCATTGTTTTTTGGTCAGACCTTCCTCTTTTATTAAGTAAGACATCGATAATTATGATAAATAGTTGGTGGTAAAATGATATACAATTCTGGTTTACAAGTACTTTTTGCTCGTCTTTGCTCTTTCATATTATCTGACCTAGTGAATGTGTTCCCGTTTTTGTGGTGAAATTGTCAAGAATTGACAGCCCTCCCGTATATAAGGAAAATATTAGAGCCTTTCGATGATTTTCCTTTCGATGGGAGGAAGATCATTTACGTTTGTGTTTTAGACCATACTTGAGGGACGGGACTTCTAGTGCGTTCTTATGATCCAGCTCTTCGTAGTGGTAGTCTCGTGTTGTCCTAACTAAAACGTTATGTTATATGAAAGTACTCCTTGTCTGTGTGAATGTGAAGACGGTTCGAAAGATATATTTTTATCGATTTTATTCGAGGACTTGGTATCGTGTGTGGGAATTGTGTTTTACAAATGTTTATTTGTAGCGAGACCGTTTGTGACCGGAAGCCATTTACGCAAGTGCTGATCCTTTTGAGGTGGAGATGCAATCGAGACTAAAGACCGAACACGTATTTAAGAATGGTTTTTAACATGTTTATTTGTGTACATGAGAGTAGTGTGTCTTTACCAGACGACTCGTTATTATTCGTTTAGACTTGTCTAAGATACAGATTTATATAATTTGTATATAAACATTTAAGACTCACGAAGGACTGAAAAGTTCATTACTGAATCAAAATTTAACACGAAGAATTCCAAAAATCCTTACGACATAAATTATACTACTCCATTTGTTTATACTACTAATAAATACTAGGTCTTTACCTGGGATTATGTTTACCCCCCTTTTTTGCCACCGGTATTAGTTGTAATCATCCATGTCACGTGCAGTAGTGACTGAGTGAGGAGTCACTCACTCAGTCGGNCACACCCCCACACACACACCCACACACACACGCACGCACACACGCGCACACACACAGGCACACACACACAGGCGCGCGCGCGTGTAATTTATCTAGTCAGTGCAGACTGAGAGACGCTGGGTACCTGACATCGGTCGGTCCGAGGAGACAGGCACCTTAAGAGGTCCGTTCTTATGACCTCAGCCAACGGTACGGGAGGAGGTGCCCTAGAAAGATTGGGAGATCGCACAGGACTTAACCGTCCACCCAAGAAATCGGAGTCACGGTGGACCCTTCGGGAAAAGTACAACATTTGACTCAAAAACGTTGAATTAAACACAACTTAGTCGTTAAAGAGTTTTTTTTGTTTTTTGTTTAGTAGTTTTGGGGTGTTTTTGTTTGTTGTTTTTTGACTCCGATTATATTTGGAATTTTACATATTGGGGATTAAAGTTTACAAACATAAGTGGTCTGGTGAGAATAAAGGTATCCGAAAACTTATTTTTATTGGACTAGATTATTTTATTTGAGTCCATCATTTCTAAAAAAAGAAAAAGTGTACATGACTAAACCAAATTCTAATTTTTCTAAGGGTGAAATTACTAGAGAATTTTGAAACAATTGAAGAGTGTGTTATAAAAATACCCCAAGTTTTCGATTAATGAACAACGAAGATGTACATTTAGAGAGTAGACACGAGACTAGAGACGAGGACTAAGTCTTCACGTGTGTGTCTTCGTCCGCCGGTGACGACGACTCGGGGGAGTGGGGACGAGTGAGGGTCCCAAAACTTCTTTTCGACCCTCGCCGAACGGAATGACAAAGGAGGAAGTACTTGACCTGTAATTTCTGATCTTGTAAGTTTTCGTTAAAATAGATTTCCTTTTTAGTCTTTCTCTGTTGTGTACAGGTCCTTTTTTCACATCCGAGACTTTTCCTGACTCTTCTCGAAGTCCAATATGAGGTCCGACCGGGAGTTGCGTTTCCGTAACTCATACTCATTTGCGTTTCCATACTCATTTTGGGTTTGTTGTTGGTTTATTTCCGTTGGGAGTCCCTTCCGTTCTCCCAGAGTAGAGGTCTCAATTGGTGCAATAATCTTTACAGGCTAAAGGTTGTTGTTGTTTTTTTAGTGTTCCGTATGTTTCGTTATCCTTTCATACCCGGTAAGTTACCCTTTTTTTTCTAGTTGTCTTGACAGGGATCCTTTGTGGACTATCATCTAACTGATCCGAAAGTTTGCTTTCGGATCTAGATTTACTGAAATTTCATTAACAGTATTTCTACGAGTTTCTGGATTCCTTCTACACCTCTCTCAGTTCTGTTACATACTTGTGTTACCTTTGTCTTCCTTTTAGATCTTTCTTTGGTTTTTATTTAAGACTTTGACTTTTCTTGTTGTCGACCATTTAAGTGATTTACCTAAGTTTCTAGACTCGTCCATCTTATCTGTTAGTGGTTAATATTCTGCTATCTTTAATGACTCAGAATCCTAGTCCTCCTTTATATCAACTTGTCTTCACTTGTCTCTCGGAATTCCTAGAAACACTATAACGTTTCGTCTGCTCCTATGTCTGACACTCAGTGTCTTCCTCTTACAAGCTTCTTTGTTACCGGCTTTTGAGGGGGTTTAAACTACTCTCTACGTTCACTTGTAAGTTCTTTGAGTTATTTGTGGTTCATTCTATGTAAGTTTCTCTGAGTATGACCCTACATAATTTTAGTTTTCAAAACTTTCGATGTCTCTCTCTAAGAACTTACATCGTTCTCTCTTCGTTGAATGTATATTCCTAGGAGTTATTCTAATAGTCAGTCAAAGAGTTCTCTTTGAAACCTCCGGTGATCCTTCACCCGACAATTAATAGTCAGTTAAAGAGTTCTCTTTGAAACCTCCGGTGATCCTTCACCCGACTGTATATTTTGACAGGAAGTTTTTATTCCTCTATAATTTTTAAGGGTCTTTTTATTTTCAACTCACTCAAAGACTGGTGACCTGGACGGGACGTTCTATACTACTTCCCTCAGGACGTTTGATGTTACTTTCCTGTCTTCTTATTAGGTATCGGACTACTTCGCCGTCGTTCACATTATTTTCGTTTATTTACCTGTCAATAGTTTCCTGATGACATCGAATACAAAAACTGAGGTGGAAACATAAAGATGTATTGAAATTTAAAATTTCCTAAATTTTCTTAATAATCTAATACAAAAACTCGTGTACTACATATTTCTATGTTAAGACACTGTAGTTGTTAACTCTCCCCGTCCCTGTCCACCATTTCCTCGTCATAAAAACATACAATGATTTCAATTTGACCATATTTAAGTTTAATCACAATATTGAAATCTTTTGACGATATCTCATATATGTTTTTTTTTTTTTCCAATACTCTTTCCTTAAATTTGTTAAGGGGTGTTTTTTTAGTTTGGGTTTTCTTCAATAATTGCATTCTTTCCTCTCTGTTTTTTCAATCCAATGTCCTTTACTTCTCGTTTTGTGGTTTTAGAGAGGAGTCGTCGTTGGTGAAATTTCACATAAGTCGAGATCTGTTTTCTGTCTCTAATCGCGTTACGTGAGTCTTTACACTAGGTAAATATGTGTGCCACCGATGTTGTCTAAGGGAAATGAAGGTTTCTGTGTTTTCCTAAGTTTCACTTTCCGACCTTTTCTATCGGGTACGTTTATTATTGGTTTTCTCGTCCCACCGACATAATTTTAATCTTTTATTTTTCAAACATTCTTTGTTTCTTACTATAATGTAGTCATTTCAAAGTTGTGTCGTTCTTTTATGTTAATATTTGTAAATGAATAGATCATTGCCTGGTAGTTTTATTTAATTCGTTTCACAGTCAGTGAGTCAGTACAGACTTAGAAACACTAGGATGCCTGACACCGGGTGGTCCGAGGAGTCAGGAACCTAAAGGGTCCGTTCTTATGACCTCACCTAACGGTAAAGGAAGAGGTCCCCTAGAAGGATTGGGTCCCTACCTTGGCCGTAGAGAACGTGACCGTCCGTCTAAGAAATGACGACTCGGTGGTCCCTTCTGGGGTATTATTTCTAATCTCGTCTCTATTTACTTTATTTAATGACTTTAGTCTTTACTTCCACTCCTATAGTGATGACTAAGATTTCTTAATTTTTCCTAATATTCTTTGACAGTAATTGTTCAAACATACGGTTGTTTGACTTACAGGAACTACTTTACATGTTTAAGGATCTTTGTGTTTTGAGTGGTTCTTTGTCTTATAGACTTCTCTGGTCATTTTTCTGACTTAGTGATTAATTTTTTTTTAAAGTGTTGTTTCTTTTTGGGACCTGGACTACCGAAGTGACCATTTAAATTAGTTTGTAAATTTCTTGATTAGGGGTGACGTCCCCAAGGGACCACCGGATCATCAATCCTCAGGTCTGAAAGTGACGGTGCCCGACCCAGTTAGAGACCTGTCCCTTCGGCACCTCGTGTCTACGTTTTTTTTTTTGGTGTTTTTTGAGGTTTTGGGATTATGGTTAGGAGTTCGAGAAGGTTTTGGGAATTCACCTCCTTTACGAACCTTGTAAAGTACTGAGACCCACACTCCGTTCATACCAGTTTCGGTCTGTTTCTGTGACGTTTTTTGATGTCCGGTTTTAAGGGGTACTTGTGCCGACGTTTCAGAATCTGTTTTAAGGTCCTTTGGTTTCGGTCGTCGTGTCAGTTTCCCAATATGGAGTACTGGTTCGTCGTGAGGTTTCTTCGTTTTGTTAGAACTTTTTACTCCTCGTTAGGACTTCCTGAGTGTGAACGACTAAAGTTTTGAATGGTTTCGATGGTAGGCGTTACTCGGACTTACATGCGACCGCGCCACGATCGTACGTGCTCCTGCACGTGTGGTTGCCTGTCTTGTCCCAGGTCTTTATTTGGAAACGTGTATGCCAGTCTGCTAAGAACCGATCTTGCAATTCCGGAAATCTGTCCCTTTTCTGTCAGAAAGTTCGTTTGCCATGACATTTTCGACCAATCGGTATACCTTTCTCACTTCGACCTAGAAATGGATTGTGGTGTGTGTTTTTAATTGAGTTTTACCTAGTTTCTGAATTTACCTTCTGGGTTTTGACATTTTGAGAATCTTCTTTTGTGACCCTTTCTTCGAGACAGCATTGTGTAAATCGGTACTAAAGAACCTATACCGTGGTTTCCGTTGTTCACTATTTTGTGTTTATAACCGGAAGCACTAAAAATACGTGGTTTTCTGTTGTAGTTCTCATTTTTCCGTTGGGTGTCTTTCCCTCCTTTATGAACGTTCAGTATATAGATATTCCCCAATTATGAGTCTTATATGTCTCTTACGGATTTTAAGTTGTATTTAGTTTACTTGACTAAGGTTAAACCTGTTTCCTCAACTTGTCTGTAAAAAGGTTTCTATCTGTTTTCCGGTTATTCATGTACTTTTGAACGAGTTGTAGTGATTAGTAAGTAGTCAAGTCAAGTCAGCGAGTCAGCATAGACTGAGAAACACTGGGGTACTTGACGTCGTGTGGTCCGGAGGGACAGGTAGTGGTTGAGGGCCTCAAGTGAGTTTGAGTGTAGGTAGCTAAGTCACTACGGTAGGTGGGTAGAGTAGGAGACAACAGGGGAGGAGGAGGACGGGGGTTAGGGAGGGTCGTAGTCCCAGAAAAGGTTGCTCAGTTGAGAAGCGTACTCCACCGGTTTCATAACCTCAAAGTCGAAATCGGAGTCAGGAAGGTTACTTGTGGGTCCCGATCTTCTGGATGTTCTGGAAAATCTTGTTTGTGGGTTTTTTCTACAGGAAAAGTAATATCCCCTGACCTTACGTTTTTATCCTTCCGTTCTTTGTGGACCTCATTGAGGTCGTTTAAACCGGAACCTCATGCCTTACTTCGTCCCGTTTCCGATTATCTCAAAACGGTTCTCTTACGTAACCAGCATTGTTTGTCAGAGAAGGTTGTTGTGTTCTCTTCTGAGATGTGTACCTGTAGTGGTCTACCGGTTGAGGTTTTAGTCTAACTAATATAAGAAACGTCGGTTTTTACCTCGTCGAGATATGTCAGTCGTTTTTGTTCTGGTCCTCGACTGACACCGAGTCTAGTACTTGAGGAATAACGGTTTAAGTCTGAATTTAACTTCTTTCACCCCTTTTGGTGATCTGGTGATTAGTAATCCCTTTACGATTAGTTTTGATGTCATTCAGTGGTGAGGTCAGTAAAATTATTGCTAAGAGTTTTTTAAGGTCTATTATTTTTGACAACCACTCTTACACCTCTTTGACCTTGGGAACACGTGACAACCACCCTTACTTTTTACCGTGTCGACGTCACCTTTTGTCACATCGTCAAAGAGTTTTTTAATGTCTATACTAACGGGCCACTATCCTGTTAAGATGAAGACCTACATGTTGGCTTTCTCGACTTTACTCCTAGACCTTTTCCACAAATATGTGGTTTTAAGTGTCACCGTGATGAGTGTTGATTTTGGACCTTCGTTAGGTTCACAGGTGTCCTGTGCACTTACCTATTCGTTTTACCCTATAATGTACCGGAACTTTCTTTCCTCTGAGACTGTGTGTGATGTTATGTACGCTCGGAACTCCCGTAATACGACTGACTTGATTGAGGCGGTGTGTGTGTTTCTGACATACTAAGGTGAATAAAGTCCATGAGTCTCGTAAGTTTTTAGCAGTCTGTCTTTCGTCTTCCCATCAACAGTCCTTGACCCTCCTCCTTCCTTTTTCCTCGATGACAAATTGCCCGTGTCTCAAAGTGAAGTGTCGTACTTTTCGTACCGTGAGCATCCACCATTGTCGATATGTCTTAATCCTTACGTTGTCAACTTGTCATGTCAGTCTCTACCGTTTAAAACAATTAAAATAGTGTTGGAATTTTTTTTTACTTTTTTTTTTTGTTTTGTTTTTTGGTTGGTTTGGGGGTTTAGGATTGATCACAGTCCTTCCCTACGTTCCGTTTAGGTACCTCAAACACCCCCTTTTCCCACTTTCTCCTCGTCTCTGAACTACGGAGATCTTCGTGTATAGTGTCCAGTTCAGTTGTATCCGTGGACGCCAATAAAAAAATTTACCATTCCGTCTCCTGGTCTGATTATTTCAAGAATGGACGTGCTCTATGGCACCCAGGTGTAAATTTATTCCTCTGTCTCCCAAGTATGGTCAATGATCTCTCTTTTCTTTCGTTATATAACGTTATTTTTAAATCAATAAAGCAAATCGTAATTAAAACGAGAACTAAGAAGTTACACAAGACGTTAAGACTAAATGTTACGGACGTTTAAAAGGAGGGTGAAAAGACAGAATAGGAAGGACGGACCGTCAAATCCCCGACTGAGGAGGACCGCCGGAGTCAGGACGTGACCACAAAGTCCGAGAGTACAGTCCTGTGGCCGTCATTGTCCCTGGTTTATTGACTTCATCGTCCTTCGTATCGGGTCAAGGAGGTATTTCGATTAAAGGGAGGTGAAATGATGTTTTTATGGACTGTCGACACACACACACAGTCAACGAGTCGGCACAGGCAGAGAAACACTGGGTTACCCGACATCGGACGGTCCGAGGAGACAGGTACTTCAGAGGTCCGTTCTTAGGACCTCACTCCACGGAAACGGGAGGGGTCCCTAGTTTGGACCCAGACGACGCGACGTGCGTCTAAGAAACGACGGACTCGGTCGGCCCTGATATGTGTAACGTTTCATTCTGACCGTTCTCTGTTCGGTTGAAGTACTTCCCCTCTTTTAGTGAACCCAATGCACAACACATATTTATAAAATTCCGTTAAGGAAGTCTAGATTCACAACTGTCAACGACTGTTTCAACTAAATATATTGTCTCTTGAGATCCAGTAGTGGTCTTCCTACCTCCAGTCCCGTTTTCTTTTGCCCTCGAGAGGCTCCCGGTCTGAACTTAAGGTAATGGAAACTTCTGTCTTTTTAGATAGTTCCTTTTTAGTTGAAGGAGTGTAAAATTTAAATTAGAAACCTAGGAGACATAGAGTCTACCAACAAGAGTTTAGATAGGTAATGGGTCCTGAGACCAGAAGAGTAGTTGAGTTTCAGGATAATCAAGATATAGGTTTTGGATAGAACTTACCAATGAGTGGTAGAAATAACGATGGTAGGATCAGGTTAGTGATGGATTGACCTGAGGAATGAACGAGGTCAGAGAGGTTAAGTGAAAGATTTACCATTAATTTGACTAAAAAAAAAAAGGTCTTTTCCTTTAGTTAGATTTACCGAAGGTAAATGTGAACATTGATTCAGGTTTGAGGAATATTTTGTGAAGTAATCGACGGTAAGGAAGGGGAGATTAGAGTCATAGAGGTCGGAGTGGTGGAGGGAACATCTAACGTCAGTGTTACCGGATTGTCGACAAGGAATTTCCGAATGGAGGAGAGTCTGGAGGACTTATGGTAAACTTACCATAAGTCCAGTGTCGAGTTTACAGTTGTTGGGACTCATCAAAAAGGACCCGGTAAAAATTTACCGAAGTCGAGGGTAAACCTCTTCCTTTACCGTTGGGTGAGCACAAGAACGGACCTCTTAGGGTCCCTGCCCCCTCGGACCACCCGACGGCTGATGCCCCAGCGTATCTTAGTCTGTGCTGACTTCGCTGAATCGTCGTCGAGGATAGTGGTAGAGTTTTAGGATAAACGGAAATGTGTAAATGGTGATTGACTTTGTGAAATGAATGAACCGAGTGAAGTTACCTTACCTTCGAGACACTTTTGTAGTCAGTAAAATTTTTTATATTGACGACGTCAGGACGTAGGTCTTTTGAGGTAGAGTGCATGAGTTAGTTATCACACATGAGGAACTAGAGAATTAAGTGGAACTTTGGAATTACATTATTACGGAAAAGTGTAATTCCGTCACGCGAAACACGGGGCTTTGAGTACTTGATCGGTATAGGATATTGAATGTACGTTTGATACAAGATCTAAGTCAAAAGTGTGTCCACTGTGATCCTTAAAATTTTCGGCAAAAACAAAAACTCGTATCTTCTGGATTTCTTTCTCATCTCTCTAAGAGTTCTATTTTCAAAATATTTCGAGAATAGGAAGTGGTTGAAGGGTGATAGAAATTCAGGTGCAAAATGAGTAGGTCCACTTATGGGTGTCAATCTCTCAAGGTTTCTAGTCCTTATGTACAAGCACCATAAATCCTCTCCCGCGTCCGTCCCACAAGCGCGGAGCCGTGGGACATTGAACTTACAAATGAAAGGATTTTAAGGTAGAACCGAAGAAAAGGTATAGATATTTTTTCAAGTCAAGACGTTCAAAGAGGTGACCTGCGGATAAAGAAAGAGTAGACATACGCAATAATGTTTCACAAAACGGGACTTCCGATGATGAAGCACCGAAGCCTACACACTGAAACACAATTTTTCAATGGATACCCGAGCTATACACCCTCCTTGCCATTCCGTCCTTCGGACTTAGATTCTCCCTTTTTTGTACGTCATAGAGGGCCTAGGTTCAGTCGGTGTCTCTCGAAGAGGCCTAGGTGCCGAGGTTTGTTGATCAAGTCACAACCTTTTACGCCGGCACGTCTGTGTGCCCGGGGTGATGACCATGACTTCGAACGCTGGCGTCGTTCTTTTTTCTCTCTCTCTTGTCCTGTGTGACGTGCACACCCCACCACCGTTCTTGGTCACTCTTACAAGCGTCCGCTCCGGACTATGAATGCGCCCTGAGGTCGGTTTAGGCGCACGCTCATCGGACGAGGCGGCCGAGGCTTTTTCGGCCGGTTGGGGGGTCACCAAAACAACGGTGATGGGGGCGGCGGGAGGTACCACAGCGTCGTTTGACGGGCAGACGAAGAGGGGCGGCGGAGGCCGGCTGCATCAGACGAGCCGGCAGCGAGGAGCCATTCTCGCCCCTTTGGGCGCAATGGTGGCCGAGGAAGTGTGCGACTGGAAGGCCCGCGGCCACGAGCGATTTGGAGTGTGAAGGCCAAACGCTGTCGCATGCAGGGCCTTCGGCCTTCGTGGACTGCCGTCGAAAGGCCACCACCCTTTCACTTGCTTCGGTCTTAGTCTTGCCGAGCAGGACTCCGACCATCCCGCGGCCACCTTCTCCCTTCCTTCCGCAGACCTATCCCGGACCAAGCCCTCCGACCATCTCGTCCTCGACGTCTTCGTCAGCCGCCGTCTCGCCCGTACCACGGCCCGCCGTGGCTCCTCCCCCGCGTCAGGCAGGGAGGGTCCCGATCACTTACTCCGAGATGCGGGCCCGACCGGGCCTCTGAGTCACGACGCCCAGGGTCGTACTCACGCCCGGGGCCGACACTCGGGACGTGGTTCGCTGGGGCGACCCTGCGGCGACGTTGAAGAGGCGGCCGGCGGAGCCTGCGGGCCTCGAAGGGGCCGTCCGTCTCCGCGCAGGAGCTAAGGTTCCTGCGAGGCCACGTCAAGTCCCAGGGCGGCAGGAGCAGTCCGACGCAGGGCCCGGCTCCGTCGCGGTGGAGAGAACCATGCACCCCTCTATTTCGAGAACCAGGAAGAGGAACCGGGCTCGGAGAAAAACCGGACAGAGTCCTCGGTCCCTGAGATCGTAGAAGGATGGGGGAAAGATCAGAACAATGTGGTGAGACTTGAGGCTCCAGGGGAACGATTCGGGGGGTTCTGGTGATGACCCTTTTACCTCAGCGTAAAAGGGGGTGCCGCTAACCACCACACTCTTTGGAACTACTTGTCAGTGAATGACCCGCCCTTCACTATTCTATAAGGTGGACAAACGAAAAAAGCGCAAACTCATTAACGGAATCAGCAACGACGACGACAATTCCTTCAAATTAACACCTACACTTCGAAGTCGGAGATCTACTTTTCTTTCGATGTTTTTTTTTTTTTAGTATCGAATAGAGTTAAATCCAAGAATCAAGGACTTACGTCTCCGCAAGTAGAATCGACCGTAATTTGAACCGAGACCGTATGATACAACTTGTTTTCAATGAACCAGAGACACAAGTCTGGGATTTCAGACAGTCCTCTCTACCTGCTAATATTTTCAGTTGTATTATTTGCCATTACCTACAAGGTCAAGTATTCCCTTGCCTTGTATTACCATCTCAGTCCACATGGATTAGGTCAAACATCCGAGTTTCTATTAGAGGGTCGGTCTTCTATTCTTAAAATAAGACTTCTGATTTCTCATTACGTCTGTGGTGGGAATACCGTCTTTCACTTCTCCTTGATTTCTTGGAGAACTACTTCCACTTTCTCCTCTTACTTTTTCAACCGAGTTTCGAGTTGTAAGTCTTTTGCTTCTAGTACCGTAGACCAGGGTAGTGAAGTACCGTTTATCTACCCCTTTGTCACCGTCTGAAATACAAAAACCCGAGGTTTTAGTGACGTCTACCACTGACGTCGGTACTTTAATTTTCTGCGAATGAGGAACCTTCCTTTCAATGCTGGTTGGATCTGTCATATAAGTTTTCGTCTCTGTAATGAAACGGCTGATTCCAGGCAGATCAGTTCCGATACTAAAAAGGTCATCAGTACACACCTACACTCTCAACCTGACACTTCTTCCGACTCGCGGTTTCTTAACTACGAAAACTTGACACCACAACCTCTTCTGAGAACTCTCAGGGAACCTGACGTTCCTCTAGGTTGGTCAGGTAAGATTTCCTCTAGTCAGGACCCACAAGAAACCTTCCTTACTACGATTTCGATTTTGAGGTCATGAAACCGGTGGAGTACACTTCTCAACTGAGTAACCTTCACTGAGACTACGACCCTCCCTAACCCCCGTCCTCCTCTTCCCCTGCTGTCTCTACCGACCTATTATAGTGGCTGAGCTACCTGAACTCAGACTCACTTGAGACCCTCAACAACTACCTGTCCCTCCGGACCACACGACGTCAAATACCCCAGCGTTTCTCAGCCTGTGCTGACTCACTGACTTGACTTGACTTCTCATTACTCCCCAATCGATCTACTTCTCAATTACTTCACTAGGGTCTCACGTCGACTACTTATAACACCTGTCCCCTCTCATCACTCTCTACCCCAACGTCTCTCTCTCCGTTTGTAGTCCAGTATGACCCGCACGACTCCCAAAACTTGAAATAAAGATTCCCGTTATTCTTTGATAATTTTCCGAAGTTATCCCCTCACTGTATTAACCTATATATAAAAATTTTATGTATAAATGCTTTTATATGTATAAAATTTCTAGGAACAACGATCACACACCTTTTACTTCTTACCTAACTTTCCCTCGTCTTCACGTCCGGGTTCTGACCAATTCCTCAATCAGATGTACCCTTTACTACCAAATATGAACCAACGTCCGTCATCAACCTCTTCCTTTACCGTTGGGTGAGGTCATGACAACGGATTTCTTAAGACACCTGTCTCCTCGGACCACCCGACGACAGATACCCCAACGTGTCTCAACCTGTACTGACTTCGCTGAATCGTACGTACGTACGTAACCTCTTCCTTTACCGTTGGGTGAGGTCATAAGAACGGACCTCTTAGGGTCCCTGTCTCCTTGGACCACCCGACGGCAGATACCCCAGCGTGTCTCAGCCTGTACTGACTTCGTTGAATCGTCGTCGTCCGTCATCATTTCCCCTTTTCACCTACCTAAATCCTCTCTTGTCCTATATTCCCAAAGATGGAGTATTCTTTATATATACTCGACCTTTATATCTAAACCTTCAAGAATGTTATATGTGGTAATAACTACGGAACCCTCATCTAATCTACCATATTTCGTATATGACTTTTTTTCCCACTGGATCCTGTCTTTGAAATCCTTGTGACGGTATATTCTCATCTGACTTCCCTTCGTTGGTCCCTTCATCCTCCTTTCGGACCGAGAACCAGCACGTTCCTATTCTCGCAAAGTTTTTCCTTCACAACCAGTTGTCACATTCTCTTGCCTGTGTCCAGTCCGGCAGGAGACTGTTTACCACATGTGAATCAGGAGAGTCCTGAATTTCCGTTACCCCTTCGTCTGGAGGTTACTCGTTACTTCCTACTCGTCCCAAACTAAATATTTGGTTCCTCTCTCTTTTGATATTTCCGGCTCCCTTACCCTACATGTTTTCCACCGAACTATCCTCGTGTCCTACTGTTGTGACAGTCAATTCCGACCCTTCCTCGTCTTCTCGAATAAATACCTGTTTCAGTTCACCGTAAAGTTCCTCAAACCTGTGATAAGACACCAATTACCCCTTGGTGATTTGCCAGTCAAAGAAACCACCGAGTCCACATTTCTTAGGACGTCGCCCCCTCTGCACCCAAGTCAGGGACCCAGCCCTTCTAGTAAACCTCTTCCAGTACCGTTGGGTGAGGTCATAAGAACGGCCCTTGTAGAGTACTTGTCTTCTCGGACCGCTCGTTCCAGGAACCCAACGTTTCTCAACCCGTGTTGACTTCGCTGGCTCACGTCTCATACTGATTTTTCGAATATTCTTTCACAATGTCAGCAAACCAAATATAAAAACCTTTCTACCGAATCCGTCACTAGAAACCTGAAAAGACTGACGTTGGGCGTCATCTATATAGAGGACTAATTGTACGGTATAAATATTGTTTGCAAAGTACTTTATTTGATACATACAAACGATACTTTCAAATGTATCAAATGTATACATTTGACACTTTAAATGATACATACTTCGTAAGAGTACAACAGGCATTATAAATTGATTTTTTACAACCAGTAAACATCAAAGACCTTGTGACCCAATCTCGTTCAGCTCTGACGTCTGTCCCTCTGGTCAGCACTCTGGTCACGTCCACTCGACCGACTGACTCACTACATTGACACGAATATTATAACCACGAGAAAACTTCTACCCCTCTTTCCACCTAAATTCTAAATCCTACATCTAAAATCTCCTGAACAACTTCCCTCTCACCTTCCCTCTCCTTGACTCCCACTGGAGGTCCATGACACTGAAGACACTGTCCGAGCAAACACCAGGACAATATCCAGGATATTTCCTCCTCCTCACTCACCTCCCTCTCCCCACCGACAGTCAGGAATGACTAACCTAGAAGACTAAAAGACGTCTTCTCCTTGACTCAATTATGAACCCGACATGAACACGCACACACATTTACAAAAGACATATGGACCGTCTCCTACGGCTACTTGTTTTATAAGTTTCACATTTAAACATAGTTTTAGACAACCAACTCTAAAACCTTAAGAAAATCCTTGAACCATAAATTTTAAAAATATACACGAATAGGATCCTCTCCATTCCATCCCTTTACCTATAAATAAGTCATGGAAATTTAAGACACAACAAATAGAAGGACCCGCAAAAAAAATAGGACTATCTTTAGACGTGCAGACGCATATCCGTCTCGAGGCGAAGACTGAGTGTAAGGCTACCCCTTACCAAATAGGTCAACATGACCATATCCTCGAAGGGAAAAGGTGGATAATTGTCAATGGACATTTGTCACTCCTTAAAGAGAGGAGTGAAGTACCTACCGGGGTCACATCCAGCAACCACCAACCCCCCAACAGACCTCGATATAACAAGGGTAGAGGGAATAGCAAAAAAATCGGAATCACGGCAGTTTTCGTAGAAGTTTGGAGAAACGAGTAGAGTTTTGAAAGGGTGACAGGTAACGAGAAACCTGAGTGGTGTGGCAAGGAAGGGTACGGAATAGCAGGACGACGACCTCCTTTCTCCGAAAAACACTTCCACCCCACAAGGAAACTCGTGTTCACTTAAAAAGACGTAAAATACGGAAAACTGACATAGAGATCGTGGATTAAGTTACTGAACGAGTAACTTTCTACGACCCATGACTCACTCCAGTGACCCTAATACACCGCATTTCAGTCATTTCTGTCTCTTGATTACTCGAGTCACTTCTTTCTCTACCCGCCCCTACAACCACCTCCTATGCGAAGAACTCAAAGAAGAAACACTCTGACCGGTGAATCATAAAAGGAGAGTGACTAGGTGTATTCGGAACCTTTATTCATAACAATTAGGGTCAAATATCCACTCGTTCATTTCAGAGTTTCTTTACTTCATGTAATAATGATTCACTGACTCGTTTCTAGAAGGAATCCTTCGTAGTGATCCTTGTTTCGATCACCTTCACTACCTTAAGGTCAACTCGAGAAAGTTTAGGATTTTTTACTACGATACTTTCACGACGTGAGTTATACGGTCGTTTAAACCTTTTGAGTCGTCACCGGTGTCCTGACCTTTTCCAGTCAAAAACAAGATTAGGGTTTCTTTCCGTTACGGTTTCTTACGAGTTTGACGGCGTGTTAACGTGAGTAGAGTGTGCGATCATTTCATTACGAGTCTTAAGAGGTTCGGTCGGAAGTCGTTATGCACTTGACACTTGAAGGTTTACAAATTCGACCTAAATCTTTTCCGTCTCCTTGGTCTCTAGTTTAACAGTTGTAGGCGACCTAGTACCTTTTACGTTCTCTCAAGGTCTTTTTGTAGATGACGAAATAACTGACACGGTTTCGGAAACTGACACACCTAGTGTTAGTTGACACCTTTTAAGACTCTCTCTACCCTTATAGTCTGGTGGACTGGACGGAGAACTCTTTGGATATACGTCCAGTCCTTCGTTGTCAATCTTGACCTGTACCTTGTTGTCTGACCAAGGTTTATCCTTTTCCACATGCAGCTCCGACATATAACAGTGGGACGAATAAATTGAAGATACGTCTCATGTAGTACTCTTTGCGACCCGAACTTCTTCGTGTTCGACCTTAGTTCCAACGGCCCTCTTTATAGTTAGTGGAGTCTATACGTCTACTGTGGTGGGAATACCGTCTTTCACTTCTCCTTGATTTTTCGGAGAACTACTTCCACTTTCTCCTCTCACTTTTTCAACCGAATTTTGAGTCGAAAGTCTTTTGCTTCTAGTACCGTAGGCCAGGGTAGTGAAGTACCCTTTATCTACCCCTTTGTCACCGACTGAAATAATAAAACCCAAGGTTTTAGTGACGTCTACCACTAACGTCGGTACTTTAATTTTCTGTGAATGAGGAACCTTCTTTTCAATACTAGTTGGATCTATCGTATAACTTTTCGTCTCTGTAGTAAAACGGTTGTTTCCAGACAGATCAGTTCCGACACCAAAAAGGTCACCAGTATATACCTACGCTCTCAACCTGATATTTCTTTCGACTCGCGACTTCTTAACTAAGAAAACTTGACACCACAACCTCTTCTGAGAACTCTCAGGGAACCTGACGTTCCTTTAGGTTGGTCCGGTAGGATTTCCTTTAGTCAGGACTCATAAGTGACCTTCCTGACTACGATTTCGACTTTGAGGTCATGAAACCGGTGGACTACGTTTCTCGACTGAGTAACCTTTTCTGGGACTACGACCCTTTCTAACTCCCGTCCTCCTCTTCCCCTGCTGTCTCCTACTCTATCAACCTACCGTAGTGACTGAGTTACCTGTACTCAAACTCACTTGAGGCCCTCAACCACTACCAGTCCCTCCGGACCGTAAGACGTCAGATAACCCAGCGTTTCTCAGCCTGTACTGACTCACTGACTTGACTTAACTCGTTTCTAGAGTCCGGTTCTAAAACAAACTGAGACAAAACACAGATAAAGTAGTGGAGGATACCGGAGAGAGAAACAAATGACACTAATGAAGATCAATTTTCTTTCTAAGGGACCTTGGACCCTGTACAGTAAAATACGAAACAACAACAAATCGGCGATCCAGCACAGACTGGGAGACGCTGGGGTCCGGAGGGACAGGGAGTGAGAGAGGGTCTCAAGCGGGTTCAAGTACAGGTAACTTAGCCACTACGATAGGTAAAATACGAATGAAGTCCTCAGTCTCCCTATGTCGCCTTTGTCAGGACACTACACGACACTCTCTTTGGAAGCCTTCGGTCCTTGACGTCGTAACCGTCCGAGAGGAAAGAGACCCCAGGAACCTTCCTGACTCCTGACAAAGTAATCGTCCTTTACTACCGAGGATCGGAGGAAGTGGGACAAGAGTCCGAAGTCCTTAATATTGTCCTTCGGACTTCGATCTCTCTCTTGTGTAAGAGTCACAGTCTCGACGTCCTCTGCGGGAGGGGAGGTCGACGTGACATTGTGCGAAGTATCAAAAAATGCTTTACTACAACGGACGTGAGAAATCCAAGTCAACTGAACAGTACTATCACAGTACGAAGCACACACGATATCCTTGTATCAGTATAGCATGGTAGTTTAGAAATGTAAATACCGTTTTCCATAAAATTTAAGATATGACTGAGTCTTTTACTTAAAAAAACGGGTAACGACCAAACAAGAAACTCCCAAAAGATATAAACGACACAAACTATATTACTTTAATTTACCTCTTCTACCTTGACATCTTTTTCAAAGTCTTAGTTGACCAAATAAGAGAATGAGAAAACACTGATCTTAATTAAAAAAGAGACTTCAGATTAAATGACATCTTCATGATTGAAGTATTTTACTGATTTCAGCACCACAAATTGTTCTTTATAGTTTATATATGTACATGTTAAAAACACTGTTTACTAAAAATTTGACGACTACTTTCTAAAACTGATCAATCTTGCAATCATAAATCATATTTTACACTTAATATACCGTGAGTTTATGTCACTATTTATTTACTAACTAAAAGTACATAAACCCTACCGCAGAGTACAATACCACAAACTTCCCTGTACCCATTTATTCTCCCAAACACTAGATTCCACGGATCTAAGAATGTAACGTTAAATCTGTCATCAACTCTTACAAGTTCTAAAATACCAAAGAGTATAATTTCTCGAAGGGACCACGGAGTCTACCTTTTTTCAGACGGACGTCACGTCCTCTGGATCCAAGCTAACGATCCAGTTCTTCTAGGGGACCTCTCCCCTTACCGTTGGGTGAGATCACAAGAACGGACCTCTTAAGGAACCTGTCTCCTCGAACCACCGATATCTGGTACCCCAGTGTTTCTCAGTCTATGTCAACTCGCTGATTGTGAAAGTGACAGTACGATTTTACAATATATGTACATTAGATGTACGTTGTGTAATTTAAACTTTCGTACGAATTTAAAGATTGCAAATATACTTAAACCGAAGGTAAATAAATACCAAATACATGGAACGACTTGGTAATTAAGATGAAAACGATGATAGACGACCAGTAGATAGATCAATAGAGAAACCGTAGAGTTTAAATCACACAAGTATAACTGGGTTGGTACAAAAGGGGGATGTAGGTCAAGAGAATGGCAGACGTACAGATCAATTACAAGAGTGGCAGAAAGTTCAGAGTCCGAATTTTAAATCACGGCGGAGATTGGAGACAGTAAAACCTTAGACACTACTGAGAGTGAAGAGTTGAAGACAAGAGATAAGAATGTTTCTGTTCTGATCAAAACCTAGAACTGGCTATCAAGAAGTTGAAACGACTAGTAGTCTTGGTGAAAAATCCCCCCTTTTTTATGTCTTAGGTGGAGGGGAGTATGGAGGTAGTAGTGTATATCTAAAAGTAAGTCTTCCAGATCTGCACCGGGAACCTAGGGAGACAACAGTCAGAACTGCTAAGTCAACCGAACCCTTGGTGACTGGATCTGGTCATGGAAGGAGTAGTCGAAGATTGCTATCTGAGAAGGAAGAACGGGGAAGTGTGGTCGACAGATCCGACACATAGGACGGACTGACCCTCGGAGGATCTAAACTTAAGACCGTAATGTCGAGACTTACACTGAAACCTGTAATAAAACATGGAGAGAAACACCCAAAAAGTCCTTAGAGAAACCAAGCAACGACTGGAAAGTCGGTATAAAAGACAACAAAAGAAGTATAAAGAGATGGTAACCAAGACAACAAGACTAAAAAAGGGAATTACACTGATGTACAAATAAGAAGTTCTTGACGAATAGTCTACTAGGGTGAAAGAAGTTAAGGGATTTCATCAGGAAAGGAGTCTTTATAGGATTAAAGATTAGTCCCAGAAAAAGTTAAGTAAAATGAAAAATTTAGATAATAATGATAATAAAACCGGAGTGACACGTGAACGTCCTGGAGTCAAGGGGTTGGTCCGTAACTTGGACCCGGTCCAGTCCCTTTCACGGTTTAGGATTTGTGATCTGGTGGTCCCCGGAGGGAATCCTAGAGAAAATTATGGTTATTATTGATTATTGACTGTAAATGACTCGTATACCATTCGCCAAACGTCACCAACAATGAAATTTGGAGTGTTATTGGGTTCTCTCTGTGATAATTAAACGTGTAGATGACTACTCCTCAGTCTGTGTCTCTCCGCCGAGAAGTGCTTTAGTGTGTCCTTCAGTCTTCCTCTCGGTCCCAAACCTGGATCCACTTCTTAGGCGGACGTCACGTCCTCTGTGTCTTCCACGCCCAAGCTAGGGATCCAGGTCTTCTCGGGGACCTCTACCTTTGCCGTTGGGTGAGGACAAGAGAACGGATTTTTAAGGGTACCTCTCTCCTCGGACCGTCCGACAATCAGGTTTCCCAGTGTTTCTCAGCTTGTTACTCGCTGATTCGTGTGTCACACTAAAGTCTCAGACATCAGAGTAGGCAATCTGGTCTGGTCAAGGAAATTCCAGACCAGTGAAAATAGAAGACACGGTTTACATAAATACAAATACAAGGACATAAAAGAGGGTAACGAACGTACTCCTTCCTTACTAACTAGAAAAAAATTAGGCGTCTTGGATCGAATTACGGAAGGTACACATAGACGACGACATCCACAAGAGAGGAACTTCCATACGTACGTGTATCTAAAAAGAAAGGAAGTGTCAAAAGTTCGTCTTCTGCTATTGGTCAACCTACCTGTGATTTCCTTAGTTCTGTCACCCTAGTCTTTCCATGTCTTTGTACGAGCAGATCTCCTCGCTTGTCGGACTACGTACCCACAGCCCAGCGCCGAGTACGACCACAGAGAGGAAAAACGAGAGTGCAAAAGGACACAACCGCAAAGGCAACTACGACACGCGGTCCCTACCAAATCACTGGGACTCTACGTCTCTACTTCGTCGTCACCAGAGACGGAAATTCTACGAATGTCACTCACCACGACTGTCTGCGGCTTTTCGCGCCTAAGAATGTACACACTATCTGCGGCGTCGTTTCTATGTGTGTTCCGCCACCGTCAATCGTGCATCTCGTCTGTCAGTCGCAATGGAAACGTTTCCCCGGCGTGTCCTCCGCTCTCTCCCAATTGACGTAAGATCGACCACAAACGATGTGCACACTAGTTGCGGCGTCGTTTCTACGTATGTTCCGCGGCACCGTCAATCGTGCATCTCGTCTGTCAGTCGCAATGGAAACGTTCTCCCCGGCGTGTCCTCCGCTCTCTCCCAATTGTGACGAAAGACCGACCACAAACGGTCCGTGTGTCAACCCTTTTCCCGTAATATCCGTTTGCACGTTTCCATACCTCACCACTTTCTCGTACGACATACGAGTCCATTGGCGTTCGAATTAATACCGAGACTATAACATCCCTACACAAACCCAGTCACTAGAAAAACACGGTATTTAAGAAGGATAACAGAGTACTCAAGACAACACAGTAAGAAAGACGAGAAAATGTCGAACGCATCATTTCTTTTGTTGTTATGCTCTCTTCTTAGGTACTACTCAAGACATGTTTTTCTATTGAAAATAGTTGTATTGTACCTTTTTAATCTTTTACAGAGAGTCGATCCAAAGCTATTCAGTGGTCAACTTTTTTCATGTGTCATAAACTTCGTCGTAGTCTGACGTCGACACACAGTCACCGTCTTACTTCCCTCTGTGAGCCTTGCCGAAAACCTTTCACTTGGTGGACGTCATTGAGACCACGGTCTCGTCAAGTCATTGCGATTACAACCAGCCAGTGGGGTTTTACTACCAGTGTCGCTGTGTTTATCACTCCTCTCAGCTCTATTGGTCGGCAAAGACTGTGTATACTTCGAACGCTTGCGTGTCGTCTGCCACCTTCTACCTGTCCCGTCCCTTCGGTCTTCGGCGGTCTTCACATCGCCCCGAGCGGTAGGACGTCTTCGGGCGCGTCCCACAGCCGTCCTCCTCTGTCTGCACGACGGCCTCTCGGGGAGCAGCCTGCAACCGAGACTCCTACGACCATGACCTGACTTTTTACGGTTGTCTAACTCGTCTGTTCTTTCACCAGATCCTTTAAGAGGAGGCAAACTCTTTCTTTCACTTGGGCTCAGTGGTTACCTGCATCTATTAAGGTTTTTATCAACAGTCCTAAGTCTTCGTCTACTTCTCTGTTCAGGTCCAAAACTACTTGTCCTTCTATCGTCAAGACGAGTTTGTCGTTTATTCGGAAGTTCCAAGGTTGGTTCTCTTCGACTGTGACTCAACTCCTTCGCCAGGAGACGATTCCCTCCACTCTAAGCTAATGTAAAGGTCAAACTTCCTCCTCTCTCAGCTCGACCTTACTTACTACACTTACAGTTTGCTGGACCTTCATGAAGATCGGACTTACATCTCACGTCTTTAAGATTCGTTGTACCCTCTTTCCTAAGATTTTAGTGTCTAGTAAAGTACTCTCACGGGTTTCGTCTCCTGTTTTCCATTAAAAATGGTAGTTCTCACAGAAGTCATCCCATTACACAATATATTAAAACACTCCCCCTCAAAGTGTTTCAATACCAAACGTGACTTCCGTTCTTTATTAATAGAAAGAATAATTCATTATTACGTATTAAATTTGAATCTGAGTTTACAATTTAAGATTTTTAGTGTCTTTGTCTTTTCTTCATTTATTAATTAGTCTAAAATCAAAGTACTTGAAGGAAGACTCTAAATACCCTTAATGAGCTAGTATTTATACTATCATTGATGACAATGGAGTCCGATGACATGTACGTAAAAGAGATTACGAGACTGTCGTCCGTCCACCACAACGTGAGTGGAGTGTTTACTCTTCTGACTTTAACCAATCCTTTCAGTGACTCTAATACATTGAACACCCCTCATTTCGACCCTAACTTTAGGGTCGGACATACTAATGTTTTTTTACATTCATATTTTTAATGGAATTTCAGGTGAGGTATTAAAAACACTAGAAAACACCGTTCGTGCGGTATCATTCAAGTGAAGTAACTTTTAACAACAGATCTCAGGATTCTTCACCGCCTGTGCCACGTGGTACTGAACAAACCGTTACATGGACAACAAAATGTTCCGGGGAAAAAAGTCTTCCACTAAATGTACACAAGCCTTTAAGGAAGGTGTCTGATAACTTTTATTCGAGAACCGAAAATAACATTCGGAATATTCGAAAAATAACAAAACAAAAAAGATTTATGGTTCCTCTTTCTCGTTCAAACCGTGTAAAATTTGTTATTTAAGACCCATTCACAAAAATGAACACATAGATTCACTTAAATTTGTCACTCACCAAACACTAACTTATATAAACAAAACTAGAATCTTTTCTTGTCACACTTTACTTTGTAGTTTCTCGTCTTTCCTTCTAGGGATTTATGTAAGGCGGGGTCGAAAGAGGTCTATTCTTCACCGAACCTTGGGGATAACTCCTCTACTCTTCCCACGGTTCCACACCCCAGGCCGACGGAGGGAACTCTGGCAGACGGTTGGTGTGTCACTGACAAGCCCATCTATAGTGGAGAACGGATATCTCTCTCTTCCACGACTCAAAGTTAAATAACACTATGAACACTTTTTGTCTGGTTACGTGTCTTTCGCGAAGAGAAAAGACGTATATATCTCATGACTCTTCACATATCTTGTCTCTTTATACTACTATCCAATGAATTATGCCATGAATTGTGTAGGCATTCTACTTAGTGACAATTGACGACTCCCATAACTTATAAGACATAACAATTCTTTTAAATAACTTAATTTTTTAAGTTAACTGTTATAAATAACTCATGGGTGATGTACAATCTATGATTTTAAGTTTTAACATACAACAAGTCATAGGAGTTTAAGAAGAGGCCAAACTAGGAGAAAAAGACTCGAAATCTAAGAAGATCTGTAGGGGTAGTGATAGGGTATCCATAGATTTCGAGTCGTAAAGATTTTGGTTGGAGTAAAAATTTTTTAGACACCAACTTACATGTATTACACTTCAAACGGTTGAACTAGTAGAAAATTCACACGTAAAGCCACCGTCACGACACGTTGGTAATGGCGACAAGTAAAGGCCTTTAAAAGGCAGAAGGACGTACATTCGAGATGGACGATTTGTCATTGAAGAGTAAGGAGTGATTGGGACCCTTGGAGAAAGTACGAAAGGTACCCAAGAAAATTTTTTTATTTTTCTTTTTGAAATAACTCGTAAATTCACAAGTTAATATAAATCAATCAAATGACTCAATCCGCTGGTACTGGCATTAGGTTAGAATCTTATAAAGACAGTGAGAATCTCATCAAAATTTATAGGTGCAGAATCCTTAAGAGACCGAGAGGTGACCACTCCTGAGTTGCGAAAGTGACGGCACCCGGACCCAAACTAAGGACCAGTCCTTTAATTCTAGGGTGTCGGTACACCGTACCGGTTGTTTTTGTTGTTTTTTTTCTTAGGTACGTCCTAATTTATAAGTAGAGTAAATAATCTAAGATATAACCTAAAGTGTCCCCGATGAATTTCTTTGAGACTAAAATTTGTTGAATCGGACGACGACGACGATTCAGCGAAGTCAGCACAGGATGAGACACGCGCGGTATCTGCCGTCGGGTGGTCCGAGGGGGTAGGGACCCTAAGAGGTCCGTTCTTATGACCTCACCCAACGGTAAAGGAAGAGGTCACGTACTTTCACTTTTTACTTTTACTTAAGTGAGTCAGGACAGGTTGAGAATCACTGGGATACCTGACGTCGGGTGGTCCGAGGAGGCAGGTACCCTAAAAGGTCCGTTCTCATGACCTCACCCCACGGTAACGGAAGTACACTAATTTATAAGACTTCATGCCTTGAGTAATCACACCAATCCATTTTCGTTGTAACTCGTCCCACCACCTCAAACTCGACTCAAGAACTTCTACTCTCCTTTAAAGACTTTACCTCAATCATTCCGTTCCCTTAAGATCTATCTATATATTGGAAATATCCTTTTCCGACACGTCAAATTTTAAAAATGTTTACCCTTCATTAACTAAACGACCTTGACTCATAAACCTACCTTTTACCACCTTCTCTTCTGAACTTTTCATCAAACCCAGGTAACATCTCCCGAAATCCATAGTCTTTGACTCAGACATTCTTAACCTTTAGTGCCCTTACAGACACGTCTGCTATCAACATGATGTATGTATCGTTCCAACTAGTCTGCCGACATCCATTCCTACTGACTTCTCTCCTATGTAACCTTCGTCCTTCTCCATGCTCGAGCCAATTCTCTGCTTCTCATTCGTTTGTCACTACTAGCTTAACACGGAGTACTTTCACCGGGTCCCGGAGAAAACTGCGACTGAGTCTAAAGAAAAGATTTGACATATAAATTGATACTTTTTGGAGAGCACTTTTTTGATTGGACACAAATGAAAATTTTTACGAGTTATGAAAAAAAAAACGAATTATGGTATAAAATTGGTCGTCCAAAATGGTTCTCTTGAGTAAAAACACGTCCAGTATCTTAGTCCCAAGAGAACGATGACGACAAACTTCGTAAAGGAATTTGTAGTTTTATTGTCACATTTTTTCAATGGTAGACGGTCGACAAATCCACACACCTATCCTAAAAGAATTATAACCTACTCTCTATATTACTCACTACTTTCGACATCGACGGCAGAGACCTAAAGTGTCAGGAGGTCAATCAGAGAAGCGATAACTATCTTATTCATATCAGTGAGAATTTTTAACATAAATAATTTTATCGAAATTAAATTTATATTACTAAAACATAATCTTGAGCCTCCCTTTTTTCTCAAGACGAGAAATTTTTTCGAACCTTTATTGACTCTGTCCCATCACTAATACCCGCATACTTTCTTATTTACGTTCAACAAAACTCTAATATAACTATCCTGTGACACTTAAGAATTGACACCCACTATGCCCTTTTCCTCCGTAACTATTACATACACTTTAATTTTTTTCCGAACTCACTGACTGTTCTACAATTACCAATTCTAAACCTTTTTCCAACTAGTCCCCTTTATTCACTATAAAACTGAAAAGGACGAAGGAGAGGGGGTGACGGGTGTTTCTTTTGGACTTCGTAGAATATGGTGGTAATTAACTAGAGATATTAATGACAAACAGTTGATAGGTTACTTAAATATTTTCAAAATAATGTTTTCATTATGTCCCAGTTACTTTTTTCACCTTCTTAAACCACACAAAAAAAGACTTATACCATCATCATACGATATACATACCCGAAGGGACCGCCGAGTCTGCCATTTCACGGACGGATGTTGCGCCCTCTGGACCCAAGCGAGGGACCCAGCCCTTCTACGGGACCTCTTCCTTTACCGTTGGGTGAAGTCATAAGTACGGACCTCTTAGGGTGCCTGGTTCCTCGGACCACCCGATGTCAGGTACCCCAGCGTGTCTCAGCCTGCGCTGACTTGCTGAGGTGAGGTGAGTGATGCGATATACATATTACTTACCAACAATTTATCTACCAGGGACCAGTGCAAAGACTCTACGGTCTACAATCGTAGTGTCGTACACTTCAGTACGACATTGGACCGCAAGTCACGATCCCTACCTTCCGTCAGACTTTAACGCACCTGTGCTACTACGCACTAACAGACATTTACGTGAGTACGTGTGCTGTGAGTGAGTGTGTGTTTGTACAAGTGTGTATATCCGTTTGCGTACATATCCGCACACGACATGTGTGTGTATGTGTGTAGACTTGATGTCTGTGGGTCTCTGTGCAGACAAGAATACATAATACAAGGGGACACACACTCCGAGACGACCATGGACCAGAACAGTGGGATCTAGTGTCCCTTCCAGAAATGTCTCAGTGGAAACCCCAGGGGTATACCTCCTATTTTATGAAGACCGTCCAGCCTACAGAGTCGGTGAAAACTCAGAACTCGCAGGGAATAACAGAGGAGGAACCTCATAAGAGTAGGAAGCCGAAGAGCCTGTGGCATATAAGGACTGAAAGGAGGACGGAGGAGTTTGGGAACGAAACAAGGAAAATCGGAGAACAGACGCACACCGGGAATTTGCAACAATCTCAAGGGGTCCTGAAAGAGTATCCAGGAGAATAAAAAAGGAGAGAACCTCATCAGGATATGTGTGAACACCAAAATTACCAATGGACATATTTTCCGGGTGTTCAAATAAAGAGAAGCCAACGTCCGAAAATTACTTCGACGGATAAATTGTCAGAAAGGAAGGTATCCGACAAGGAAAGAAAACAGGGAAAGTAAAAAAGGATGAAGAAAAAGTGGAAACCTCAACTCGAATTAACGATGAAGGACTTTCTTCCTAAGGGATTCGAGTGGCATATTCAATTTTAACAGATCTTTCTAGGAACACTGTAATACTCGGAGAGTAAATATCGTAGAATGTCAACTTTAAAATATAAATAAACACATTAATAAACTACTAGAAGTCACTTCAAGACTAAGTACGATATCATACCTACTTGGAACATATATATATATATATAAATAGGTACAAGTATATATGTGTAACTTCCGTTTCCTCTTCCCTCGTCGTCTCCTACTCTACTAATCTATCGTAGTGACTGAGTCACCTGCACTCAAACGCGTTTGAGGTCCTCTATCAACCTCCTGTCTCTTCGGACCACACGACGTCCGGTGTCACAGTGTTTCTCAGCCTATGCTGAATTGTTAAATTGTTGTCGTTGTTACACATATATATATCAACTGGGAACTTGTCAAACTCCCAATCCCGTGATTGGAAGACCCGTCGGTTTTTAGGCTCACATTGAAATGTCAACCGGGAGACATAGACTCCAAGGGGTGGCTCGTTAAGTCAGTCGACGACTGATACGCCACGACATCACACATAAATAACTTTTTCTATTGACATGTTCACCTGGAGGCGTCAAGTTTGGGTACAACAAGTTTCTAGTTGAGATGCATATATTTGTGAATGTGTATAATTTTTGTATGTACAAACCGAGTCAACATTTGTGAGTTTTATGTTTCAATTATGTCAATAATAAGAATTCAAATCTCAGGTCACCTTTTTCACACGAGATCATACTATTACTAGGTTATTTTACTCTCTTATTCGAATGACGGATAATCTTGCAAAAATTTCTGAAGAATATCCTTTACTTTTAACTCGACCCATGACTTCCGACTACAAATTTATCTGTCACAAGACCCATTCTCTCCTACAATTTCTGACCCTAGTAAACCTTAGATATATCCGTCTTCCCTCGGCGACATCCTAATCTTCCAACCCCCATGAAATCTGTCTATTATAATAAGGGTTCACCCTTATTCCCAAAATACACCCTACTCACATAGACCCTCGTCAACCCTCAATCTTTCTCCCTATCTTTCGACAATGGCCTTTAAGTCAGTCCCTAATTATTCCTGGTCCCTTGACCTACCCTACTTCTATCTCACGGGTCCGGTACTACTAAACCTTTGATTGACTTCCCTTCCTCACCCTTGTTGACTTTTTCTGAATACTCCAAAGAACGGGTCCTCGACCAGACATAAAAATATCGTAAATGAAGTCGATTAAAGAAACCTAATAAAATGTCTTCTATCCGGATCAAAAATACGTGAATGTCAAAAGAACGTAAAGTCCATCTAGAGAACGCTTATCCTCTTCAAGGATTTGGAAAGGGTTGTGTAAAATTTCTAAACACCCTGTTGTTCGTGCAATTCTACGGAACAAGTCTTGTCTTGAACATGGGACACCTTCTACTCCACTCTTGTTTTGACTTGACTTGAGTAAAAGAAAATCAGAGACTTTCGATAAAATTACGAACGACAAACCGAGGACTAAGACGTACAATTCTCTTGAACCTTATCAAAGAAGTACAAAAAGAAAAGAAATTTCTTACCACTCGCTTGACGTCCCTCGGCCACCCTCGAGTAAGTCTGACGCGAAGAGTTGTTCAAGAGAGCTGGGGTCTTGAACTTCCACACAAGAAAGCATTAAAAACAGAGATTGTACTCTACTCAGGACCAGAAAAGGAAGTCTCTACAACAAACTAGAAATTATCTGAATCCATTGTCGTAATAAATATACGTTTCACGAACGAAGGACTCCTCGAGAAGAAATCTCTGTAAGAACCAAATATGAGGCAGAGATCCTTTACTCATCTTCTCAACTCTCAACATTTACTGAACGGACCTCGGTGTGCCTTATTAAACCTCTTGGTCTTTATTCTGGACAAAGAACTAAGGGGTAGGTTAAAGGAAACTAGGACCCGAAACGAAAAGAAAAACAAAATCTTAATAGGACGAAGACTTTACAGAAATTTAGTCCCTTCTTAATGCTGAAGTCGTAACAAACGGACTTCCCTTCGACTCAAACGATTACTAATTCGTAACATGAAAAATAACGAAAATTATTGTCGAAGATCGTCAAAGTATTAAATAATTAGAATACAAAACCGTTATTAAATAAAAAACTAAATTTTTTATAAAGCAAATTCAGGCATTCCCGTTGATAAACAAAACTCATATACAAATAAAAACCGTGATGTCGGAATATATTCGAAAATTTCAAAAATATTGATATTTGTCTAAAAAATATGAAGACATTTTGACCGAAACAAGAGAAACTCTTTAATTAAATAATACATGACAAAGAATCCAAAATATGACTAAAAAGTAGATATGACTGTTCAATTAGAATTGAAATACATGGAAAAGGTAGTGAGGGAAAAAAAGGGAATCGAGAAGAAAAGGGAAGTATACTTTTTGTCACTACGTAACATGGTATTATATAAAACTTTTAAAGTAAAGAATCCCTATCACAAAGAGTCGGAACATTAACGAAAAAATTTACCCTCTTTAAGAGTCCCAGACGGTCTCGAATGAATGACAATTATACAATTAATGTGCACGTGTTTCCATTTGTATGTAATTAATGTATACATGTTTGTATTTTGATTTAGAGAAATATGAAACTAGGTCAATATAGTTAAACTAAAAAAGGTAAAATATGTAAAACTGGGTAGTAAACTCAACACAAGTAATAGTGACACTTTTGTTAAACATTAGTCATAAACGAAAAGCGTGTCTAAAAATTTGTGTATAGACTAGGGGTCTTATCATACGACTATTTGAATTTTTAATATGACTTATTTCTATTTTAAGAGACACAAATGACGAAAAATTGAATAGTGTCAACCACTTACAACCATCTCTATCCCCAGAGATACGTCCTATAGTCGAACGTTTATTTATGCTATCCAGGTCCAAAATTTCCTAAACTGTTAGGAGATGACGTCACGTAGAACGACGACGACGACGATTCAGCGAAGTCAGCACAGGCTGAGACACGCTGGGGTATCTGCCGTCGGGTGGTCCGAGGCGGCAGGGACGCTAAGAGGTCCGTTCTTACGACCTCACCCAACGGTAAAGGAGGAGGTCACGTGCTTTCACTTTTCACTTTCACTTCAGCGAGTCAGCACAGGCTGAGAATCACTGGGGTACCTGACGTCGGGTGGTCCGAGGAGACGGGTACCCTAAAGGGTCCGTTCTCGTGACCTCACCCCACGGTAACGGAAGAGGCCGTCACGTAGAATCCATGAAGAAATAAATTTTATGGTCGAAAGCAAAGATGTCACACCACAAAAGACCGGAAACATAAGTAAGGTTTCACTGACGTCGGTACTTTAATTTTCTGCGAACGAGGAACCTTCTTTTCGATGCTGTTTGGATCTCTCGTGTAATTTTTCGTCTGTGTAATGAAACGGTTGTTTCAAAACAGATCAGTTCCGACACCAAAAAAGGTCATCAATGCATACCTACAGTCTCAACCTGATATTTCTTTCGACTCGTGGCTTCTTAACTACGAAAACTTCACACAACAACCTCTTCTGAGAACTCTCAGGGAACCTGACGTTCCTCTAGGTTAGTCAGGTAGGATTTCCTTTAGTCAGGACTTATCAGTAACCTTCCTGACTACGACTTCGACTTAGAGGTTATGAAACCGGTGGACTATGCTTTCTCGACTGAGTAACCTTTTCTGGGACTACGACCCTTTCTAACTTCCGTCCTCCTCTTCCCCCACTGTCTCCTACTCCACCAACCTACCGTAGTGACTGAGCTACCTGTACTCAAACCCGTTCGAGACCCTCAACCACTACCCGTCCCTTGGACCGTACGACGTCAGGTACCCCAGTGTCTCAGTCTCTACTGACTCACTGACTCGAGTCGTCTAAGTAAGGTTTCGGTGTAAATATTTGAGAGTTCGTGTTCGTCTGGTTGGTCCTTATGACAGGTCTGAGATATACTTTTTGTGATTAAATCCCGGAAATTACCGGATTGTTTGTCCTAATAAATTCTTAAATGTATAAAAAAGAAATTTGTGTTTAGGTATTATTAGTATCACAAGATTTAATGTAACGACGAGTGGAGAAAATCGTTAAGGAAGTACACGGTACTAATAAAAATTTTCCCCATTAATTAAATTAGACTTAAAGGGAAAGAACAAATAAAATGCCATCTAAGTCGCATTGTCTCATTAGATAGCTCTAAAAGAAGAGAACTGAATTGCCATTAACAAAGGAAACGACTTCCTCGTGATACTTTCCCTCCCCTTTTGTAATTTAGGAAGAATATCTTATATTATTATAAAAACGACAAAAAAAATTACGGTAAATACAACTTAATTCTCTACAATATTCAAATTTTTTCGTTGACAGGAGTTTTCAACCAAATGTGACATTATAAAGATACTTATTACACAGACTATTAAACGTTTCTTACCCGAAGAAACACGAAATTCAACATAAATAACACTTAATACTTGACCTTTTTTTTTTAGGGGATTCTTATGACACACCTCATCGTGGGTCCGAGGGGTCCGCCGCGACCACCACTCGTTGGACGGACCGTCACGTCCTCCGTCTTCCCCGAGCCCGACCTACGAACCCAGTCCGCCTAGGGGACCTCCTCTCGCGCCGCCGGGTGAGGTCACAAGTGCCTCTCAGGGTCCCTGTCTCCTCGGACCACCGGATGTCAGTATCCCGGCGTATTCCAACCCGTGCTGACTTCGTTGAGTCGTATGTGGACTCAAAGGACCACTATCCTCTGGAGACCCACCTGATGAAGGCTCTGAACTTCTGACTTCATTTCACTTATAATCAATCCTCAATCACGATAAATATGTTGAGGTAATTTCTTAGTCTCATATTCACGATAAATCTTACAAAAAGGAATGGTTGAAACTCCTTATTAAATGTATATTCGATCATGTAGGAAAATTTCTTACATTGGACTACTTCAAACTGTAAACGTATATGTGAACTTCGAGAGTGACATCAGTTCTATGTCTCGTAAGGACAGCGGGACGTTTCTAAAAAGAATGGGGAAACGCTAGTCAAAGGAGAAAAGACGTGACCGACGCCCGTTGATTGTAGACGGAATTCTTTTTTGTTTCGATTCATAGCCGGAGTAAAGGACGCTACCTCAGTGCGCGATCCATACGATCACACCGACCGAAGAAAGTGAGCCTACTTCTAGGAACGCTAAGTAGGCACCACGACTCACACAGTCATCGAATAAGGTGACATACACCGCAGGCAGCCAAACGACAATGTCTGCAACGATAAATTATAAAACAAACTCCAGGACTTTAGTTTATTGTAACTAAAACCCCTTTTTTAAGAACTTTAGAAAAGGAAGAATTACCTTTTACATAATGTCGACACTCTCATTTAATTTTAGAAGAAGAACAGTACAATAAAGCACCAACTACTGAAAAGGAAAAAGTTCCTTGAACCTATAGAAGAATAAACTTCATCTAATATATGAAAAAATAACGGAGTAAAGAAAATCGGCTCTACGAACCACTATTAAATACACTGTACTTCATAAAAAGTCCTTCGAGAAACCGTCTTACAATTAAAAATTTGTGAAAAAAGTTACTACTCCCTTAAATCCAAAGATCATTATTAGATCGTGTTACAAAAAGTCTGAATTATACGGAAGTCATTTTTCAGAACTCCACATAAAACGCCAATATTTACCATAAAATATTTAAGATATAATTAAATTGTACATAATATTTTATATTAGTTGATCTTTAAATTTTCCTACGCTATATTATCAAGAAAGACGCATTGATTACCTAACAGAACACGGGGTGTCCATGAAATGGGGTGTCCATTTGATGACGCATAAGTCTGTCAATCCCAATTCCTTTTCTTCCTTTACCTTTGGGTAAGGTCATAAGAACGGACCTCTTAGGATACCTGTCTCCTCGGAACGTCCGAAGTTAGGTGTCCCGGCGTTTCTCAGGCTGTACTGACTTCGCTATATCGTAAGTCTGTCGATTTTAATGTGGTCATCTACCGTGTGATCAAACTGGAGTCAGAAAAAAGAAATAACGAGAGAAGGGGTCCCTCGGAACATTCTCTCAAAAAGGGATTAAGTGAGAGGATTACTTTAGAATTATGATTTTGTGATAAATATAGATATATCCATCACACTGGGATAATTTCTGGTTTTCAGTGGTACAATAATGATAAAGGAAAAGAAATTGGTGGTTCTAGGTTGAAAACAGGCAAACCTAATATAACGAAGACAAATCTCATGTACAAAATCTCATTAATATAAAGGGGGAGACAATGAACTGGAAAGATTAGAGTCAAAAGAATTCACTTATGACTCCTGATCATACGTAAGACAAGTAAGTATCGACGACTATGCCTCATCGATTACCACCTCCTTCGAACAGATTGTAATTCCTTATATGGCCTTCATTAAGTATTTCCTCTGTCCGATAAGGATCTATCAAGCGAAATGACACAGTACTGTAAAATGAATACGAAAAAGGTATCCTACGATAAGACTTCATGTTACACCGCATAAGCTTCTTTACCCTGAAGTGTCGAAACTAACTAAAGACCCTATTCCATTTTCCTACGAACAAAGAATTTGACACTTTGATTACATTATAGAGATTACCTCTTCGAACTCCTTTTACGTGTCTTAAGAGAGTATGATTGTGGTAAGAGTAGAAAATAAAAATAGTCTTCACAAAGGACACTGAAAACACACCGAGTACAAATTAAGACGAAGTCAGAGAGTAATGTACGTAAAGGATAACAAAGTAACACGGTAAAAGTCCTGATTGTTTACTACCGTATAAAGTACGGATCTAAAACTCTTAAGTCACTAAGGGTGTAGGAGTCTGTGGATTTCAACGTAGTTAAAGTGGAACAAAATCACATCATTATAGAAATGTATACATCGATATATTTACGTATATATACAAAAGGGTTTAGACTACAAAGAAATCCACTAAGGGTCTTTAATTTGTCGATCCAGTTTTCGGTGTTGAAAATACCGGACCCTAAATACGATATCTTAGTAAAAAGGTCTTCCTCAGACATCGTTAAATCACACGAGAGTCGTTCCACTTCTTATGGTGAGACTATCATGATAATCTTCTTACCTAAAATAGGTCAAACTTTTTAACCGTCATATATACACACACATACACACACATATATATATATATATATATATATAAAAATTGTAAAACAAAACTATACTATCTCAGTGTCCTTTAACATTTCTTTATATGTCCCTTCCAGAGTGCGCGAGAAATAAGACAGAAGGGATCACAACCAACGAACTCATTCATATTAAGTCATAGTTTTGATCCTTCGACTGTATTCCGGAATAAGTCTCAAAGGATTAATACGAGTAAACACACACATCAATACGGCATTTGGCCTATTTGAACAATCAAAACCACCCTTCATTACGAATGTAAATTACGGAACACTACCGCTACTTCGTACGGTGCCTAATTTTGTGGAGGCAGGGGAACGACACTCCGTCCCTTCAGCAAATAGGAGGGAAGACGTAGTCAGACGAGTCTGTCCTGGAACAAAGGGAAAATAGACCACTGGAACGGGTCTTCGTAGGGGCATTCTCATTATACATCGTTCAAAACCACACAAATCGCATCTAGTATTTTGCTCCACTAATGATCCACGACTACTCTCAAAATATCAACAGATCTCTCTCCTCAATAATGTAAAAACTGGAAGATCCAAAATAAATGAAACATTTGGACACCCTCCCAACCCCCTCAGGAGTGTTAACATGGTTTCTGAGTAAAGAATGACAAAAGAGATTCAAAAAGAGACAAAAACAGCAATATATATCTCTGTTTTCGTATAAATTTTATCAATTACTATACTTCGATGCAACGTGTTCAATTAGTAAAAATCAGAATTACCAACGTATTATAAGGTAGTTTGCTACATAGTAAACGAATCGGTAAGGTGATAATCTCTGCGTCCCTTAAGAGAAACACATTTCGTACAGATCTACAATTCCCAGAAGAGACACCGACAATAAGGCGACAACAGTCACATGATTTGTCATCTGGAACCGACAAATTTCCCAACACACAAAAAGACAGGAAGTTTCGAGGTTTACATCATTATATCTTGAACTGGTGCGGTGTCGGGTGTCCCCATTGCAACGAGCCTTGACGTCCCAAATCACTCTTCATTCATAATCTGTTAATCCGTACATACACCCACCTTAACCTCCTCATTTTCCTCTAGAACTCACGTCCCCTTTGTCCACAAACCGATCCAAAATTTAATATTTACTTAATATAAACAAAAAGTAATAGATACAGGTGTAAAACCTCATTCCTACGAAGAAATTTTTCTCGAGAATTCACAATGATTAATTGTCATAAATCCTTAAGAAATGAATTTACAGTGTAAGGTGAGACTTACCGTATAAAACGATTCCTTGTTTTACTTCAAATTTAAGTTGTAGTATAGTCAAAATCATAAAATGTGAATTTAAATAAACCCCTGACAATAATAAATAGAACAATTTGGAACGAAACCGATCAAGATATTCCTTATCCAAAAAGTTTAAGTATGATGGAATCTTGTCGTCCACAATTGTATTTTGTCAGTAATTACCCTAAGGTACGATATCAATAATGCATTTACGACCGTAAATCACATTCTTTATTCTCTGGGTCTTAGTACCGTCAGGACGACACACTCGTGGGAATCAATCCCACTTTCACTCTTCATAACTGATTCGAAAAAATTTAAAACAGTCTCTGGTCCCTTCTAATGTCTTTGGTTATACAATGAAACATTAAATATTAATTCATAGATCCACGGCGACTCAACGTTACCGGCAATAAATCACCCAAAAAAAACGTAGAACTTACGATTATCACCAGAAGGAGGGACGGTCGACAACCTTTTCGACCCCTTTTTATTAGACACAAAATACCGGGAGGACACACCACAAGGTGTTTTAATTTAAGTTTGTGAAGATATTAAACACAAGATTTACCTAGCTATGAGAATAGCGGTCGTAAAAAGTGTCGTTTCACATCGTTTTACAGGGTATATAATCCTTACAAAGAGATAATTACGTAAAACACGACACGACTCAGCGAGTCAGTACAGGTTAAGAAACACTCGGGTACCTGTGTCGGGCGGTCCGAGGAGACAGACACCCCTGAGCGGTCCGTTGTTATGATCTGACCCAACGGTACGGGAGGGGGTCCCCTAGAAGGGTTGGGTCCCTAACTTGGGACCAAGAAGGCGTAACGTCCGTCGAAGAAATGACAGACTCGATGCTCTCTTCGGGCAATTGCGTAAAATCTCCACAAAATTTATGAAGGTGGAGTGTATTTGACACCGGGACAAAGAAAAACAAGAGTCACTTAATCGAACACTTTAAGTGTATCGTACAATCCCATCATCACTGACTTCTCCCCACACCTCCACCCCACAAAATTCTCTCGAACGAAGACGAAGACACTAGGACCAAAGAGAAAGACCTGAACCTGTCATGCATTTTTTACACACAAACGGAATATCAGTAAGTAATCCGGTAGGTATAAACTATATAAGACACATGAAAAACTTGTGTATAAAGTGTCATTTACATTTACAGTTAAGTTTTACTTGAAATTAAGATTTTAACCAAACATATTATTCAAAAAAGTCATTTACCTTATCAACAACTTTCCTTTGGATTCCAAAATCGCCGATAAAGTAGAAGAAAAGGCCAAAATCAAAATACATACCTCATCTTCTCTATCCTTACTGATCCGAAGAATAAAGGAGTGAACACAAATCAAGTCAAGTCAACGAGTCAGCACAGGTTGAGAAACGCTGGGGTACTTGGCGTCGTTGCGGTCCGGAGTGACAGGTAGTGGTTGAGGGTCTCAGGTGGGTTTGGGTACAGGTGACTCAGTCACCACAGTAGGTCGGTAGAGTAGGAGACAAAAGGGGAAGAGGAGGACGGGAGTTAGAAAGGGTCGTAGTCCCAGAAAGGTTTACTCAGTCGAGAAGCGTACTCCACCGGTTTCATAACCTCAAAGTCGAAGTTGTAGTCAGGAAGGTCACCTGTGGGTCCTGGTTAGACGGAATCCTACCTGACCAACCTAGAGGAACGTCAGGTTCCCTGAGAGTTCTCAGAAGAGGTTGTGGTATCAAGTTTTCGTAGTTAAGAAGCCGCGAGTCGAAAGAAATATCAGGTTGAGAGAGTAGGTATGTACTGGTGTCCTTTTTGGTATCGGTACTGATCTGCCTGGAAACAACTGTTTCATTATAGAGACGAAAAATTATACGACAAATTTAACCAGTATTGAAAGAAAGGTTCCTCATTCGCAGAAAATTAAAGTACCGACGTCAGTGGTAGACGTCACTAAAACTTCGGGTCTTTTTATTTCAGTCGGTGACNNCGCAAAGAGTACTACATGAGACGTATCTTCAATTTATTCGTCCCACTGTCATATGTCGGAGCTGCATGAGGAAAAGGATAAACCTTGGTCAGATAACAAGGTACAGGTCAAGATTGACAACGAAGGACTGGACGTATATCCAAAGAGTTCTCCGTCCAGTCCACAAGACCATAAGGGTAGAGAAAGTCTTAAAAGGTGTCAACTAACACTAGGTGTGTCAGTTTCCGAACCCGTATCAGTTATTTCGTCTTTATCTACAAAAAGACCTTGAGAGAACGAAAAAGGTACTAGGTCACCTACAACCGTTAANACCAAGGAGACGGAAAAGATTTTGGTCGAACTTGTAGTCCCTTAAGTGTCAAGTACATAACGACTTCGGACCCAACCTCTTAAAACTCGTAATGAAATGATCGTACACTCTATTCACGTTAACACGCCATCAAACTTGTAAGAAACCGTAACGGAAAGAAACCCTAACCTAACTTTTGACTGGAAAAGGTCAGGACACCGGTGACGACTCAAAGGGTTTAAACGACCGTATAACTCACGTCGTGAAAGTGTCGTAGTAGAAAGTCCTAAACTTTGTCGAGTTAACCTTAAGACAGTGGAGGTGATCGAAACAAGTATCACAACGAAAGATTCCGGGTGAACTGAAGTGTAAGGTCCTACAGACCGAGATCTACTCACTAGTGTGGTAGTACTGATAGACCCAGCACTTCTAGAAAAAACATGTCAAGAAGACANCTCGGGTAGAAACGTATTTTACAAGGGAACCATAGAACTTAAAAGAACTTCACTAGAGATCAGAAAGGGTTAGATAACAAAAGGGGAATCAAGAAACGTAACTAGCGACTTCTTCCGAAAGAATAGAGAAGAACGATAAGAAACCTTTAGACGTAAATCTACGGATATAGAAAGGAAAAGAGGAAACGAAAAGTGGAGAGAAGAAAAGTGTCGATAAACATTCCGGAGGGGTCTGTCGATAAAACGAAAAAACGTAAAGAAAAGGTACCCCTACCAGAACTAGGGACAGAGGACATGTTACAGTGCTTGGAGTAAGGTATCAAGTAGTCCGTGAGATAGATAGTCTAGATCCGGGAATTTAGATAAAGAGTGAAGGTGACATATTAGTATTCCCTAAACTAAATCCAGTATGGACTTACCAGATCACCAAAAGGGATGAAAGAAGTTAAATTCAGACTTAAACCATTATTCCTCAAGTACTAGACTCGGTGTCAGTCGAGGACCAGAACAAAAACAACTGACATATCTCGAAGAGGTAGAAACCGACGTATCTTATATTAGTCAGACTAAAACCACAACTGGTAGACCACTACAGGTACACATCTCAGAAGAGAACACAACAACCTTCTCTGACAAACGATACTGGTCACGTAAAAGAACCGTTTTGAGATAATCAGAAACGGGACGAAGTAAGGCTTAAGGTTCCGGTTTAAACGGACAATAGGGTCCACAAAGAACTGAAGGACGAAAACGTAAGGTCAGGGGATATTACTTTCCCTGTAGAAAAAACCCACAATCAAGATTTTCCAGAACATCCAGAAGTACTTTGGTAAGTTGAAGTCGAAGAAGTCGTAATGACCAACCCCGTATCTGAACCTATTAACACTATAACTTACCAAACGGAACCTCTGCTTGTCTCTAGTAAGACAGTAAAAACTCTAACGTACGTTCATGACGTAAAGCCTGAGAAAACAACTGGTACTACGGATGAGGTAAAGAAGACTCCCTAAAGACGGGCATCATCATCTATATTACCAGTAGACTCAATTTAAGTGGGACTGTCTTGCACCAGGTGACCTTTTCCCTTACCGTTCGGTGAAGTCATAAGAACGGAACTCTTGGGGTACTTGTCATACTTTTCCGTTATACTATCCTATACTTTTCTCCCTGAGGGGTCCAGTCATCCACGGGTTGTGCGATGACCTCTAGTCTCCTCTTTATTGAAAGTCTTTCTTGCTTCCATACCTCGGTCTCGTTTTTGTTATGGGTCAACACCTACACTGACCACCATCTTCGTTCTAGGCTACGACATTTCTCGTTATAACGTATCCTTGGACCTTACAGTCCAGGTACTTAGTTCCGTTTAACCTTCACCAGTTTGTTCTCTACCGTTCCCACTTGCAGTTGTAAGATTATTAGTCGCTTGATTTTACCTGACCTTACCCACTTAAATTGAGTCTTAGAGATATTTGTAGAATTTTTGTAAAGTACCTTGTAGTAATTAATTAAAAATCCGATCAAAACCTTTTCGACTCCATTCCGTGTCCAACAATTGATGATAAAGTTTAGTCTTGTTCAAAGAAATTGCTTCTGGGTCACTTTTAACACCGGAAAGTGTTATCGGAAAAAAAAAAAATTATTCATCATATCTTCATTCAAAGACTTACATACATTATTTGTATAATGAGGAATCGAAAGTCAAGGTTTACCTTAAGAAGAATCGATTAAATAAAAACCCGGAAAGAAGTTTCGAATTTTCTAAATTGCACAGGAACAATATAAACAGTATTTCTCGGGCATCGTTTAAGGATTAGTTTACTTTCGTCGGAACTTATAAAGTGTTCTGATGTCGATTACAGAAATAAGCAGATCGAAAGCTTGGAGACTAAACTCAAGTCACCTTTAAATTGGAAGAACCTGAAGAAGGGAACCACTGAGTGTCAGAGATTTTAGTTATTTCAGACGTAACGAAATGTTGAACTGAACTAAATTAAGTACTCCTGACATTCTCGGTTTTCTCTTGGCTTATCCCAGTTATTTTATAATTTAAAATCTAATAATACTTTATACACCTGAAAGGGGAACCAAACCAATAACATACAAAAACCCAACCTCATCTACAACTCCCAGAGTAAGTACTAGATAAAATTTGTCACGTGTAGAGCACCTTGGTTAACGAGGTCAACCGTGATCCGTGGAACGAAACATCTGAACGACTCAATAACATCTAGTAGTGAGAACCAACTCGGAAGGCACGGGACCTAGTGACTTTGCCACTAGTGTCACAAACACTTTGTAACAGTATAAATGTACACACCTCTGCTCCTCCTACCTTTAATGTCCGTAGACTTTCACTTTTAAATAAATCCGTCTTAGGGAGGACATAAGATTACCTTAATTGGATCATGTAATTACAGGACATTGAGGTTGGAATGGATGAAACAAGTTTATTGACACCTTCGGGAACCATAATTTACAACGACACAGTAACTAAAGTACTAGGTCTTTAGATGAGACTACCTCCTCACTACTATTAAGGTACAAGATTAGAGAAGGTACTAAATATAGAGAGACAGTTGATCGAGACTCCACCCAAAAACAAAAAATACGTCAAACCGGATTATGAAGCTAAATATCAGTGTCAGTAGCAGGACAAGCTACCGAAGAGTCTAGCAAATGAGTAGAATACGAAGACGAGTAATTTTTATTTAAGACACAAGGAAAACCAATTCGAGGACGGTTGTGTATATCCTAGAGCATAAATTGTGATTTTCCTAAAAACATCATATATAGTAGACTTCTATTTTTGTCATTTGTCTTTATTTTCGTTACATTTAGACCGAAAGTTCAAATACACGACAAAGGCGACCATCGGACATATCTGCGACGCCACGTCGGCCACCCCTTCCAGACTCGTCCGGGCAACAGGGACTCCACGCCCCCACCGGGCGTGCGGTAACCGCGGCACCGTCGACACGCCGCCGACGTAGAGGTCTCCTGCCTCGGGCGCTAAGAAGGACATGGGTGAAAACCACGACTAACACTTTTCATGAATGGGTCGTACATAACAATACCATTACTGTTCATTACTAATTGAAATACCCCGTCAGTCTAAGATTCGATAAACTTGTTAATAAGAAATGTCACAATTTCTTTAAAAATCATTTGACTCACCGGATCATGGAACAACGGAGTCAACGAGAAACTAATGTACCTTACGTGAACTTTTTCTGTAAAAGACGTTCTTGGTAAGGGTGGTGTCACTTTATACCTTACAAAAGTTTACCTGACGGTTCGATACGATAACCAGATTAGGTAGAATCGCGACCCTACGGATTGAGTCTTTACTTTGTCTCACAGAATTACGTAAGTCTAACAACATTGTCTTATCTGACCCACCCACTGCATAAAGAGTGTCAAGACCTCCGACCACCCACGTGTCAGTTCCGGAACCGTCCAAACCACAGAAGACTCCTGGACGAAGGACTGAGTGACCACCGGTAGAAGAAAGACACAGGAACGTTTCGAAGGGACCATCGAGTCTGCCAGTTCGTAGACGGACGTCGCGTCCCCAAGCTAGGGACCCAGGTCTTCTAAGGGACCTCTTCCTTTGCCATTGGGTGAGGTCCTGAGAGCGGACCTTTTAGGGTACCTGTCTCCTCGGACCATCAAAGGTCAGGTGCCCCAGCGGTTCTCAACTTGAGCTGCCTCGCTGAAGTGTGTGTGTGTTCCACATCCTCCCTACTCTCGAGGGACCCCGGAGAAAAACAGTCCCGTGATTTAGGACAAATGCCACCGGCGTGGTAGTACCAGATTAGTGGGGTTCCGGAATCCGAGGTTTAATGATGGTGCAACCTCCTTGTCTGAAGTTGTAAGCGTAAAACCAACCTGTTTTGTAAGATTGATATCTTGGTCCCGTAGAAGAAGGTAACCTTCACCTTACAATTTTATCGAATGACCCAATTCGTCGACATACGACGACGACGACGATTCAGCGAAGTCAGCACAGACTGAGACGCTGGGGTATCTGCCATCGGGTGGTCCGAGGGGGCAGGGACCCTAAGAGGTCCGTTCTTGTGACCTCACCCAACGGTAAAGGAAGAGGTCACGTACTTTCACTTTCACTTCAGAGAGTCAGCACAGGCTGAGAATCACTGGAGTACCTGACGTCGGGTGGTCCGAGGAGGCAGGTACCCTAAAAGGTCCGTTCTCATGACCTCACCCCACGGTAACGGAAGAGGTTCGTCGGTATGGGTGTCGGAGAAAAGGAGTATCAACTGAAAACAGAGGGAAAAATTGGGGAAGGAAAAAGGACCGGACGACGAATTCGACGTCTGGTAAAGTCGAAGTGAAGTGTACGTTTGAGAATAGGTAAGGTCCGAATCGGAATGGAGAAGGATCTTAATTGGGAAGATGTTCCAAGTGGAACATCTATTAGAAGAGACAAAATAAGTTATAGGATACTCCAATAGACGTCAGTTCTATCACCACGACGAATAAAAATTCTCGAAATGACACATGGTTCACGTTATATTCGTTATACAAAATAAAGTAAACTAAAAGTGTTTATAGGGTAATATATCTGTGACATAAAATGTTTACTTGTTGACTTTTGGTTCCTAATCTCTCATATTCATGAAACAAGCTCACTACTTCGGCCCTAAGGGTGGACCCACGGTGAGTGAGGTCTTAGATATGCATGAGGTCAGATATAGTGGTCAGGTCAAATACACCACCAAGAGTGGACACTCACTAAGACGAAGGACCCCCTGGAAACCGTTCCAGACCTCTGTAAAAACCAAGAGTGTTGACTCCCCTCCAAGATGACCGAAGACCACCCATCTCCCGTATCTATGGTGACTTGTAGCATGTCACTTGTGCTAGGGGGGCTTGTCTCTCAGTAGAGTCGGTCTCCGGCCGCCACGGTCCTGGTCCTTCGGGACGAGACGTGACCGAGAGCTCCCCCCTGGGACTCCGTCGTCGTTGTCGTGGTGAACCCCTGACTTCTCTCTGTCTTTGAGAGGAAGGAATGGGACTTGGAAGACTTAATCTTTAAGACTTCGACTCCGGGTGAGTAGAAACGAAAGTGTTGGACGTCGATTAAGACTACACTTCCAAACTCTCGACGACAACATGGGGTCGTAGTAAGAGTTTAGAGAGAGGAACCTATCACGGACAAGAAATTTTAGTTGAGAAATGGAACCGACTTCCTTGAAAAGAATAACCATCAAAAAGGAAGAATACACCTTGAACGACCTTACCTCTCCTCCTCAACAAAAAGGGGAATGGGGGTAACGACTAAGAATAGGTAACAACTTAACAGACCGGGACTGGATCTAGACACATTTGGGTCCGAGTATTGCATATCTCGACCCGACTCCACCCAGAGTAGACACGGGATTCGACATACGGCAGTCTTGATCGGAGACCCACCTTGTATGGTGGGTGTGGAATCCAGTTGACCTTTACCAAGCTAATTCCCTGTCTTGGCAGAATCTTTGGTTAATTTGGTTTAGTTCTCTCCGGATTCTTCAAGTTTCTAAACTTAACATCCATCTTTCTTCTCTTTTTAGAAGAAATTTTCTTTTTTTTTTCACCGAAATGACCGGACACCGGAATTTAGACCATAATAAATTTTCGTGACTGAATCCTTCCCATGGATGGTTATGGGTTGACGGAAACAAGAAACTTAAGAAACGGTATACCAATATAGGGGGGGAAGGGTAAAAATAAACGAGTAAAAACCGTGGAGAAAAGGAGAGTCGGGATAATAGACTATAGTTGAACCCGTTGAAGTAAACCATTAGTGTAACCATTGGACATGTGATTAGACTGAGTTCAAAGACACTGTGGGAGACAACATAATTACGTACTAGTGTGGCCTAGACTACCACGGGACCCGGCCAAGGAAGAGATCGTAGTAAGACGTAAAGAAAGGATGACATCGGAGGATCAAAAGGTGAGTGAATAAGGATATCGTGACAAAGATTCCGACAACGACCGTAGGGAAAACGAGACCCGGTCAAACGGTCGAACACAACAAGACTAGGAGAATTTATTTCCCAACTTACTCGTTTCAAACGACGTACAATATAGGAGGATGACCCTTATCAAGACTCCTCAGTGTGTCATCTCTTTGGACGAGTCAAAATCAATTGATTTATAAAAGGGGTTTGAATGAATGTTCGTTTTACGGAAAGACACAATCGCTGCATGCTAAAGGGAACATCGAACACAGGGTACCTTGTGTCGATCGTTTTGCGAACATTAGATGGCTGAGAGAGGACGGAAGCACAGAAAAGGACGGGTCGGACCATGGACCTGTCGACTGGGAAGTCGTTGGACCCAAACTTGAGGTACCCAGGTGAATGTGCACCTGAAAAGAGGTCATCGCTTATGGCGTCATGACGTGCTGGGTGCCAACCAACTTAGACCGCTGCAAATCATCATCCCCGACTCCGCCTCTTTGCTGAGGAGGAGAAGTAAGATTGTTCAAGATGAACTCTTCCCTTTCAACGGTTATCCTTTTCGAGGAAGTCCGTCCGTTCCGTTTTTTCGACTCCCTGTCCATGATAAAGTCTTGGTGCCTATTCCCCCTTGGTACCTATGTGTCAAGACAAGTCAAGTCAGTGAGTCAGCACAGACTGATGAACGTTGGGATACCTGACGGTTGTGCGGTCCAAAGGGACAGGCAGTGGTTGAGGGCCTCCAACGAGTTTGAGTACAGGTCGCTCAGTCACTACGGTAGGTTGGTAGAGTAGGAGACAACAGGGGAAGAGGAGAGCGGAAGTTAGAAAGGGTCGTAGTCCCAGAAAAGGTCACTCAGTCGAGAAGTGTAGTCCACCGGTTTCATAACCTCAAAGTCGAAGTCGTAGTCACGAAGGTTACTTATAAGTCGTGACTAAAGGAAATCCTACCTGACCAACCTAGAGGAACGTTAGGTTCCCTGAGAGTTCTCAGAAGAGGTTGTGGTGTGAAGTTTTCGTAGTTAAGAAACCGCGAGTCGAAAGAAGTGTCAGGTTGAGAGTGTAGGTATGGTACTGGTAACCTTTTTGGTATCGGAACTGATCTGCCTGGAAACAACCATTTCATTACAGAGACGAAAACTTATACGAGAGATCCAACCAGTATTGAAAAGAAGGTTCCTCATTCGCAGAAAATTAAAGTACCGATGTCAGTGGTAGACGTCACTCAAACCTCGGGGGTTTTTATTTCAGACTGTGACAAAGGTGACAAAGGGGTAGATAAACGGTACTTCACTACCCTGGTCTACGGTACTAGTATTCAAGAGACTTACAACTGAAAATTCGGTTGAAAAAGTGAGAGGAGAAAGTGAAAGTTGTTCTCCGAGAGATCAAGGAGAAGTGAAAGACGGTATTCCCACCACAGTAGACGTATAAACTCCACTAACTATTAAGAGGGCCGTTAGAACTAAGGTCAAACACGAAGAAGGTCGGGTCGTAAAGAGTACTACATGAGACGTACATTCAATTTATTCGTCCCACTGTTATATGTCGGAACTGCATGAGGAAAGGGTTAAACCTCGGTCAGACAACAAGGTACAGGTCAAGATTGACAACGAAGAACTGGACGTGTGTCTAAAGAGTTCTCCGTCCAGTCCACCAGACCATAAGGGTACAGAAAGAGACTATCGAGTCAACCTATGTGTCGCGGTTCATATTTACTATACGTCCAAAAGCTGATACGTCTCCCAACCGTGAGGATTGAGGACACAACAAGTTCCCAGGTGACATCACAGGAAACTTTTAGATCAAGGAGGAAGTGGAAACCAAAGACGATCAAAGGTCGAGACCATCGTAGGCCAATGGACAAAGGAAACGAGAACTGTTTATCTCCCGAAATGAAACTTTTTCATTTCTTCCCTTCCTCTTTACGTCCTTTATTTAGTATTTAGAATAATTACCCGGAATGACTCTGAAATGTAATAACTTAGAATTGAACCGGAAACCAAGAAACATGGTAGAAAATACATAAAGGAGAAATAAGACACCAAGACTTACAAAAACAAAAAGCCTAGAACTGGGTATACGATGATAGATGGACGAGGATGAAGTGTGGAGTGACTCTCTAGACTCTGGTAGATTTTCCATCTTAGAAAGTAAAAAAGTAAAACCTAAAAGTCTTAAGAAGTAAGTAAAAAAATGAACTATAAGTTTCCTTTTCGGTCAAAATAAGGTAAGGAGTTTGAATCGTCCAGGTTTTGTCTTAATTAATCTGAAATCCTTGCGAGCAGCGACCAAGAAAAGACCGAAGCAGGAACAGGGGACTACGAACCAATTGCGACCGAACAGAGAATCACAAGTCCCATCGACAGTGAAGACAATAACCGAAAAATGAACAGGTAGAGGGTATGGGAAGGAACTTCCTCCGACACTAAACAAGAAACAATACGGGGTCAGTGAATTGCATCACGGCTCTCGAAATTTATGGTGAATTACGAATCGTGTGAGTCTCGAGAAAATAGAATTCGAGGAAGAGAGACAGGTGAGGAAGGTAATTCTGCATTAAGTAGAGGATTTGTGGCGAACTCTGCGTGGAGAGAAAGACAATGGGAACAGACTAGGAACGACAGTGGTACTGAGTCTACCATATAACGGCGTAAGCAGGTCGACCGGGGAGAGAGACAGGTGACCACCAGGGAAGGTTAGGTAGACAATGCGACGAGCGCGTGTCACTCGAGAGACTTCGTACATAGAACTTTGGGACACACCGTCGAGCGCACAAGAGTCAAGACAACCTACTACACACACGGGAGGGCGCCGGAACGGCGGGGGCGAAGAGGTCGCAGGGAAGAACGATGAAAGGACGAGGTCAGGACGTTAGGACCACTGAGGAGGGACGAGTATCGAGAGGCCGTGCGGTAACAGAACGAGAAGTAGGTAGGAAGGTCTGTCTCGAGTCAGAGGTGGAGGAGACGTTTGAGAAAAGACAGGAGGGTCGGAGAGGGTTCGAGACAAGGCACGAGTGTCACCATGGACACGGACGGAGGTCCGTGAACGGTACGTCATGTACCAGACAGATACTTCACACGCGCAGGAAGCACTTCGACTGCAAAAGGGCCCGCAGAATCACAGGAGATTGAATGCCGACTACGAGTCAATCACAAAGAATTTGAATTGAAGTCACTTAAATTCCCTCTGTGTGTCTACACCTAGAATTCGGGAGCAGAAAATAACTTTTCTAAATCTTTACTGAACACATTACACCATCAACTGGTAAACTCTAACCGTAAACCATCTCCCTTCCACTCCACACATGGATATCGGGAATAAAGACAAATATACCCTAATGATTCAGCGAAGTCAGTACAGACTGACACGCTGGGGTGTCTGCCGTCGGGTGGTCCGAGGGGACAGGGACCCTCAGAGGTCCGTTCTTGTGACCTCACCCAACGGTAAAGGAAGAGGTCAAATATACCCTAAAGATGGGATTTTACACGAGTCAAAGATCTCCTGTGACTCGAACCTAACGTGACAGAAGGAGAGACAAACAGGGAGTGTCACGTGTCATACTACAGAACCCATCTCACCTGTGAGTTATATACGAACTCGATTTACAGTCGTATGACGATTGTCACATTGAATTGAACTCAATTGACGTTTCATCTCCGCCCAGTCGACCCGGCAAGAGAAACAACCTAAGGACTCGTGTCGATTGAGTGGCAAGTCCTAAGAGACATATATTCCTTTCTTACTTACAGGATCTATTGTAAGTAATCTAACTTACTTACAATTCAGATCTACTTCTGAATTCGATCTCAGATCGAACTCAACTCGGACTCGAGCATTAGATAAAGTGAACAACACTGATTTACGAGGTAGTCAACAGTGTAAGGAAGTCAAAAATATCCGATATTTCGGTTTTAAATAAAGGCTTTCTTATATAATGGTAAAAGTTTGGTAGACATAAAAGTTTACTTAACGTCAATTGTTTTTCATTGGGCTACATTACCCAATTTTAATCCTCGTAAATTTTGGGGTGTGTGTCTATCCGCGTCGAAATCAGCATACGTAAAAGTGACAGGCCGACTTGCAAACCCTTGTAACTGCGAAGGAACGTAAGGAGCCATTGATAAAGTGACCCCATCGTCCATCCTGGTCTAGACACGACAGGTTTGTTATCGGTCATCGACAATACTGATATCATACACTGACAAATTCACTTTTAATTAACTTCACTTTATCTTAAACTTTACTCCAACGAGTCAGTGAGGTCCGCGCAAAGTGCACGGGTCGGTTGTGTACACCCACCGCCGACGACAAAACCTGTCACGACACAGACGGGACCTGATCTACTAGAACTTCCAAAGAAGACGGAGACTGAAGAATGATCAAGGTGATCGATCTTCGATGATGACCAGTCTAGAGGAATATCCTTCGAGGTCTCTAATGGGTTGTAAGTAGCTAGTGTGAAACTTAAAAAAGATCTACCCTACAATAACCTTATTACCTCAACAACTCATCTCGAACCAGTCAAAGGATCTTCCCATAAAAGAAACATTACCGCAAACACGAGAAAAAGGAAAAGCAAAAAGGAGGGGTTTCAGACGGTGGTCCCCCACGGGAGTTTGGAAAACCCTTTATGTAAAGGCGGATCAATTGTTCTCACTTCACACTTCCTCTTGGACACACAGACGAATCAGGAAGTCAGCACAGACTGAGAAACACTGGGAAACCTGATATCGGGTGGTCCGAGGAGAGCGGCACGCCAAAAAGTCCGTTCCTATGACCTCATCCAACGACACAGGACGTCGAGGACGTAACGTCTACCCAAGGAATGTCATTTGATACCCCCTAAAGGAACCTGATATTATAACCGATAATTAAGTATGACCTATTAAATTCTCTATTTAATTCCTAATTCGTAATGTTATACATATATACGTGTAATGAACTAATCAAACCGATTAATAAAAGGATCACACTCACATTCTTGGATAGTGATTTGATTGATAGAACTTTTAATCTTCATTTTTATTCATTGAAATTTCATAAAGAATATAAAGTTTTTATAAAAATAATGTAAATTTTGACAACTGACATCATTTTCTTGACTTAATAACAAGTGAATGTAAAGAATCCGTTTGATTCAAGTAAAACGAGAGTCCTGATCTTTTGAATTGTAATTGGTAGTCAATAAAGAGACTTTAGAACAGTACGACTCACACTAACGAACAGATATTTTCTACCTATCATCACACTGACATACCATAACTTTTATAGACAACCACACACACATTATCGGAACACCAAACCACCACAAACGATTTTACTAACTACCGATACCGGTACATCAGTATGTCATTATCCTCACTCTCTACTCTTTCTGGAAGGCCTCGGGGAACACAATCAGACTCTAGGGAGGGATTTCTTATTAGTAAATGTCATTGTCAGAACTCTTCATTTCAGAAGATCCTCCGTCTTCTATTACTCTTACACAATGATACAAAAAGGATACTGTTCTTGTGAAACCGTAAAATAATAATCGTACTTTTTTCTCTAATGACAAATCTCTTCTCGAAGGAAATACACAGCATTTGGATGTGTTAAAACAAGAATTACAAATTAGATTACTTTAAACACACCCTTTACCACACCGACCAAAACTAATCCCCTGTAGAACAAAGTTCTTGACCGACTGTCATAAGAAGGACTTCAATAACACAAGGGTTTAATCAACAACTAATAGACCCAAAACCTCATATACTGCCACTTAAAAGGTATGGGTAGATATTTTCGGACACTCAAAATTCGACGACTACCGATCAAAGGACTTTACTCAAGATAGGACTCTTTGCCTTGTCTCTAACCCTCCCACCTTCGTCTCGGCTCCGCTTCCGGACTCTTCTCAGTAAGAGTAAGGTAGGGGTGAACGGGTAAATGACGGACTACTCGCAAACCACTACCCTAATCTCTAATTCTTATTTTTCTCTAAGATCTCTGTGACGAAACCCTTTCTGGGACTATCAGAGGAATGAACGACGTTCATTATTATTTAGGAAGGAAGGACATCCCCTTTCTTTTTCTTATTTTCCTCGAAGATTACGAATCGTGACAAAAAGAGGACGACCGTCGGCGATTACCCCTCCTTTTCTCACATATCGTCGGACTGGACAGGGTATAATTCGTTGACAGTCCCATTGCTGTTTAGTCACATTCAATGTACTATTTATGCAATTTCTGAGAAGACATGATAGAAATTTCGTTTGGAAAAGTGTACGAACATTACTCGACACTAAAAATAATCACGGAGAGTCTAAACTCAGGTAGCGTAAAACTTTTAATGAATCCTTCGAGAATTATCGACAAACTTCTCCTTTGGCTTCGTTTCCCGCTAGCTCTCGGTCCTACGAAGAGTCGTGTCAGGAGAGGGACCTCACCGGCGACGACCGGGAACAATCGTGAGTCGGAAAGCCCAGTGGACCGGGAGACGGTGGCGGAAGTAAAGTATGGAGAAAACAACGGTACTCTATTTTTAAAACCTTCAGAATAAACATTCAGGTATTTAATCGAGTGATTAAACACTTCATACGGAAGAATTTATACTTTTACAATCTGACCGATAAAGGACTTTTGGTTAACCCGGAATAATTTTAAACCTCTTTTAAAAATAACTTCGGTAGTAACAGTACCCACTATGTGTACTCTCTAGTGGGACACCGACCGGACAGTTTGAACGTACTCGAAAGTCTTTAATTCCCCTTACGCACGCGAACAAAAGAACATTCGACAGTGTAAGAAGAGAAGTTTCACAGTCGGACTTAGCGTGTGTTTATTTACAATCTTTATAAGTGGAAGAGGTCAGCTAAAAAATAGGAATGTATAAAATTACGGTATTAATAAAAAAAGAGATTACAAATTAAAAACATCAGATTTTGGTACGGACTTCTCATCCACCTAGACGTACTAGAATTCTTAAGACTGAATACAAGAAAGAAAAATTAAAGACTTTATACTTGGAGAAAGTCTGAACCCTTCGAGAACTCAATCAAGGTCATTCAAAAAACTCCGTATAATATCTTTTGGGTCAAGTATACGTCAAATTAAATGAAGTCCTTTTTTTTTCTGGAACAGGATTCACTCCCTCTAAGAATGTCCGTCATCTCTCCTCCTTCTCCTTTTCGAAACATTTTAGTGGATCGACACTATCTTTCACAGTCAATTAAATTGTCCTTAAAAATGGTTCTTCTAATGTACACTGACACAAGGTCGTATCACTTAATCACAGCCAGAACATACTTTCCTTGAAAGCATGTTCGTGATCTTGTGAACAGGTATTTAATGATGTCATATTTCGTCCCTCAGAGTTCCCAGAATACTTTTAGTGTCTTAATTTAATATTCTCCCTCTCAATGGAACATCGACCACTCAGTCAGACCTATCTACAACTTCGTCACGCCACAAACTCGTTCTACAACCTTTCAATCCATTCCAAATCTCATCCTTCCCGTAGGATCCGCATCGTGTCTAGAATGAACACCTTTGTGTACTTCCACGATCTCTTCTCACTTAACGTCTTTACAGATCACACATTTTACGTGTCTTCCGACACTCTCTCCCTCTCTCACACACACACCATTCTGACCTATTCCTAGATCCCGGTCTCTCGAACTAATAATTAAGTCCCTCAATTATGACATGACTTTTCTATCCTTTTCGGTAACTTTCGAAAGGTCACCTTGTTCCTGTGTGACCCCACATGAACCCGACTTTGACTTCCACCCGATCGTCGTCCCGTCGACAATCTAATAACATCATTAGAACCACTCTGACCTACTCCCCGACTCAGTCCCACCAAATCGTCACTAATTCTCCTCCACTACTTATATACTCCGGGACGACCTAGCTAGTCGTCCTGAACCGTCAATTAACTACACCCCCACAACTTTCTTTCTCCTCTGAGGTCTTTCCAACATTTAATGACCGGGTAATCTATTATTATGAAACGTAAATATATACTTAGAAATCTTAAACAATTTGTGACAATATAGACTCGGAAGTATTGAGACATTCAATTTGTCTCAAGTTTAATAGGAATAATCCCTACTCCTTTATTTCTTAAACCCCTAAAACGATACAAGTACGTCTTTCATCTACGTCGAGACCGGATACTGACATCAGAAGACGAGTGAAAGAACCGACTCACGAGACAAGAGATTGTATGGAAATGAACACTTGGACCCCTCTCTCCGAGACAGTAGCTCAGGGTCACATACGGTGATTCAAACTTACACCTTTTTAACCGAAATGGAAGAAACTCGAAGTCAGAGAGGTCTATAAAAATACGAAAGATAAAACGTAACTATAAATGTCCTATTTTGCATTAAATTTTTAAAAGGACTAGAGATAAGTTGTTTATTACTCATGATTTAAAATACGTACCATGATCTTACTCACTGAAGTGAAAGTGAAGAGTGAAAGAACGTAACCTCTTCCTTTACCGTGGGGTGAGGTCACAAGGACGGACCTCTTAGGGCCGACGGCAGAGACCCCAGCGTGTCTCAGCTTTTGCTGACTTCGCTGAATCGTCGTCGTCGTCCTATGTGTTACACATGTCACGTTAGGAAGGTAAACGTCACAGCGCCTAATCTCTTCCTCTCCTCTTTTTTACATTTATTTATTAAAATTATTCGGTTTTATTCACGATAGGATATCCATACACGCACGAAGGGACCATCGAGTCGACCACTTCTTAGACGGACGGCACGTCCTCTGGGGTCAAGATAAGGACCCAGTCCTTCTAGGGGCCCTCTTCCCTATCGATGGGCGAGGTTATAAGAACCCGAAGGGGACACCGAGTCTACCATTTCTTAGTGGACGTTACGTCCTCTGGACCCAAACTAGGGACCCAACCCTTCTAGGGGACCTCCTCCCGTACCGTTGCGTGAGGTATAAGAACGGACCTCTTAGGGGTATCTGTCTCCTCGGACCGCCCGATGTCAGGTACCCCAACGTTTCTCAGCCTGTGCTGACTCGTGTCTTCGTGTCACATATCAACAAAATCGAAACGACATGGAAAATATAAAAAGTATTACGACCTTTTCACTAATAGTGGTCAACCCTTACCACTTCTTTTAACATATAGATATGACACCTTTCATGACGTATCGTAAATAGTAAGATAGTGTACCTTTCTACTGAAAGAAAATTCCGTTCTTTGTTCAACGTTTTTATATACCATATGGTAAATCAAATTTTTAAGTACATTGTAGAATTAAAGACACACGTGTATACATCTTTACGAATCTTCTTCAAACCGTTTTTCTGTCCGTAGACAAATACAGAAGCCTGTCAGTCGACCTTATCCTTAACCCCTGAACTGAAGTAGACGTAACAAACTGTAAACATTCGATCTTACGTAAGTGTACAATGAATTTTTTAATTACCTTTTCTTCCCAATTCCGAGCGGTGTCCCCAAACATAGATATCCCTATTTTTCATGTTGTCGTAATTATTAGTTTCTTTGTCTTTTATTGTCACCACAGTTAAATCAGATAGTTTAACGTTTATTTTGTTCTTACACTCTTAAGTGTTATTCTACCTCAACTCATGAAAGAATATGTCGTGGTCTTATATTTAACCATCGTATATAGTTTTTTGAATTTTTTTTTTCGGACAAAAAGTGGTATCGTAAAAGAGAATATCTCTATAATTCTATCAACCGTCTTTCTACACACATGTTCCTATAAGTAATGTTACCATTAATATTCTCATCTTTTAACCGTTGTTGGACATTTAGATAGTATTCTCTCAATCCAACCCTTTATTCAATACCATACAGACTTAATATATTATTATAAGTCGATAACTTTTATCACTACATCCTAATATAAATAAATATGTTCTGTTACAAGTGTTATATTTACTTTCGTCTTATGTTTGATCTTTCTATATACGGTTTTACAGTCGTCATATATAGAACTATAACCCGAACACTCAACATAAACAAAAGAAAAACAAATATAAGTAAAATATGTCACTTTCATGTACTAAAAAATTTGTTTGTACAACAAAGACCACTACCGTTTCACCTTTCAAGAAAACAGATTACCTTTTTGATATGTTGACAATCTTATTACACGAAAATTCACTAAAAAAGACACAATCTTCCATCTATTCATGGATTCGTATTGTCTTTGAATTTACCAATATAATTGAAACCCTAGCATCCCGATACTCAAAAAAGGACAAGAGATAAATCTAAAACCCTACTTTATGAAAAATATAATTTTTAATAATTATTTTAAAGTACAAACTCTGAAGAATATATTTGAAGAAACTTTAAAAAATAATTTCTTACAATCATTGAAAATTGTTAAAATGATCTTAGATGAACCCATGTGTAGTCATCTATTTTACCACACTGAACTTCACAAATAATATAAACAACTAAACACTGACTAATTTTTCGACAAAGGATACTTGACTTCTTCGTCTAGATACCTTTAAAAGGGGGAAAATTTTTATTGTGATAAAACGACTAAAATGACCGATGTCAAAAGTGAATGAGTAAGTTTTAAGATATCATAATAAATAAATCATGGACGACACAATGGCCCAAGACACGAATCAGCGTATACTTATACAGAAATCATAGTCTCGTGTCAAGTGTCCGAACCAAATCAACTGGTCCGCAAGACTCCTTCTTCTTTGTTCATGTCGAGTAAAAGACACACACACGACGACCCACAAATTCCGAAGCAGCACGAGACTGGAAACGTTTGGGTCGACGAGACAAACTCAACAAACAGGCACGAATACAGACGACTCCTTCTTTCTATCGAAGAAGTCCCAGTGACACTGCTTTGACGTCATTAATGACAGGAAGTTCCACTCCCGACTACATAGCTCCCCTAGTGTCTTTCTCGCGTTCTGAAGGACGAGACTCTAAGTGCTCCAGGCACTAGTGCGGGTAATGACAAAGGTCAGGACAACCGTCACGACCGTACCACAGACCGCATATTACCTGTGAATTTGTAAATGAGAGGTCAACTCACCTACTTGTCTAGACATTTTCCCGCCTTTACCCATTTTATCGTAGTATTGAAACTTTTAGAAACATAGTTAAGACTTACTTCGTATATGTATTAGTTGAAAACCCTACTCTTATTTCACTGTCACACATGTGTGCCCGCGTGTGTGTGTGTGTCTGTCAACGGTACACACTAATAGACACGTCTGACGGGTCATCTCCCGTCCCTCTTAACTTACCGCGAAAGGTAAATAGTGATACATTTCCGAATTAAAGAAATACTAGTAGAAGCAGTAATAACAATATTCACTATATACTATATTTATTCATAAATACAAATTCGGAGAATGAAGGGAACTTCAATCCGTTACTAAAGTTAAAAATTTCGAAAAACAATGAATATAGAACCAAACGTAACATATCTAATTATTTAATACACCTAATTATTCTAAGTACAACTACATACCGTTTTGGTTATGTTATAACATTTCATTAATTGGAGGTTAATTTTATTTATTTAAATATAATCTTTATTTATAGTTAAACATTTTACAATTCTAAACGTACTTCTACGATTATTATGTACCCTCCCGTATTCTAGTGTGATCAAAAAATTTAATACGTAAGGTAGATTTTACCATCAACCCAACCAATGCAAGAGTTTACTGTAAAAAATAGTAGAGTAAACATAAAAGTTTCGGTGTAATCTGTATCCAGACTTCACAACTGTCAACACTTCTTCAGGACACGTCACTCCGAAGTAGTCTATTTATTCACTATAAAATTTCGAACACTGCCAGTCGTGTTCGAACACCGACGTCGATGAGTACACAGTCAAAATTTTCTGTTCCTGTCCATGGCTTTCCTCTTCGACAGTCGGAGAAATCAGTGAATTCCAATTTCCAGAAATCCAATTCTTACAAACCTATCTGTGAAGAGAAATAGGGAGGATGATTTATATCGACTTTCCACCTCAATCTGACTGGTCGATCTCAGACACCCCGACACCCGTGGTCCCACCATAGTTGTCTCCGGGACCACCCCTCGGTCTTGAGAGTGGGAGACGTCGCGGGCGGGTGGGGGGNTCCATAGTTCTACGTAGAGGGGAGGGGCGAGACCCTTAGTGGACCCCGTCGTCTCAACGGGGGCCGGGTGGGGGGGTCTCCATAGTTCCACGCAGAGGGGAGGGGCGGGACCCTTAATGCTTCCCGTCGTCTCAAAGGTGAGGACTGCCTACCGTCACTCGACCCAGGAGGAAGGACACAGTGTCTTCTGGACACTTTTGTCTAAACTTTTCTAGGTTCCAGAGTCTTGTTATGGGGTCTAGGGGTCCAAAATTATTGTTAGTGAGGTGGTTCTTCGTCCTTTTGGAGTTGATCTTACACTTCTGTCAGTCGTCTGTGGTTGGGACTCTGTTGTGTCTACGACCTTAATAGGTTGCTCCTGCAGTCACGTCGGAAGTCATTCGTTAATGTCTGGACGGACTTCGTTTTTTGTCGTCGGGGTCGTCTTTACCTTCGACATATCTTCTTGGCTACCTTTAAAATCTTGGCTTTTCATTATCATGGACTAAAAAAAAAATTGTTTACGTCACCTTATCCGAGTCACCTCTTACCTCTACTGACTCCTTTCTTATCCTTTTGAACTTTTTCTCGTTTTCTTAATGAGTCGGACTTGTTGTATTTTTTTTTTCTGACTTTTTCATCAAATTCCTAGAAACCTTAACAAATTTTTCTAGATTGTCAGTACGGAAAAATCATGACTTTCCCTCTTCCTTTTTCGCTGTCCCGACTCTTTTATTGTTATTACTTTTTATCGTTGACCTTTGCTCTTTATTATCGACTTTTAAAGGGTTTGAATTATTTTCTGTAGTTCTTCGACTCGTTTGGAGAATGTACTTTGGGTTTCTTTAGGTACGGTTCTATATAGTATCAGTTTGAATAAGGTTGATTTCCGTTTCTTTTCTTAAAACTTTCGTAAGTCATTCTTTACCGTGTAACGGACATCCCGTTTTTGACAAACTTACTGTCACTTAAAGAGTAGCTATTGAGCCTCCGGTCTCTCTTTACTGTGTTATAAAAACTTCCTCATTCTCTTTGCTTGACAGTCGTCTCTTTACGTATAGGCAACTTTTATACGAAGTCTTGATTTCTTGTCTGTCACTGTAAGAGTCTACTTCCTTTCCTTCTGCCAAACGGTAATTGTCTAGACGGGATTCTCTTACACATTTCCTTAAAGAACTCTGTCTTTCCTTTACTATTCTCTACCTTAGAACAATATATTTATTTCTTCTTATCATCTCATTTTTATATCATTTATATCATCGCAAAAGAAGAACTCAAAAGATTTATCACAAAACTGTAAAAGACAAAACGACAAAAGTCTTTAAAGTTGTGATAGGTCACACCAAGAGTCACATACAACTCTTTATAATTTTAGTATTACCCCTGTCCACTTCCCGGACCTTCCGTTATAGAGACATGATGTCGTATACTTCACAACTGCGGTTTTACTTATCACTATTTAGTATGTATTTCTTTACGGATCTCGTCGGTTAATTTTTGTAGACAAATTTGTCCACACGAGTTCATGTCAAATCTATTTATTTTTACCTTAAGACTTTATATAAGCCCATTGCGTGTCCTTATTTCCTTTTCTTTCGTCCATTCTAATTTGTTTTAATTTTTAATTATTCAAGATTGTATAGTCACTAATTTACATTTACTGGTTGCAAGTGGTTAATTTTCTGTCTAATGTCTCACCTAATTTTTTTACTGTGTGATACGACGAATGTTCTTTAATAAAGTCCGTATTGTCATATCCGGCCACTTGCATTTTCCGTCAAAACAAACATTATCGGTTTTTAACTTTTGACGGTTTTACGGGGAGTCGTCCATTTCACCAACTTGTTTACCACCACATCAGTTGAGACGTTATGATGAGTCGTCGTCCTTAATTGAGAACTATGCTCTAGAGTTCTTACAATTTGCCCCACTCATTTTTTGAGTCAGAAATTTCTTGTGTACGGTGTACTAGGGTAAACACATTGTCGTCTTAATGTCTCTACCTGTCGTCCCACTACGAAGGAGCCCAAGTCCCTCTCAACCTGCCTCCCTCACTGACATTTGATCATGGTCCTCCCTCTGAAAACGACCTCACCTCGTGAAGACGCAGAACTAAGACTATCACCACTTTGTCTACATACACACTATTCCATCGGATCTTGCCATAAGTGTACGACATGGTCATAATTGACACGATGTCAATTAGGTCTTGCACCGGTGATTCCCTGTGACCTGCTTCTCAGTTGACCGGGGAGAGACGGCAAAAGAGTTGACAGACACCGAGAGATTAACGGTGTCACAGAAGTCTTCGTCTCTCTCTCTAATCCTGATTCTTCTTAACCTCACAGAAGTCACGTAGTGACGCTGAGTACGTAGAAGTCCACGTCCTTTCGTCCGTAGAAATGACGAATGCAATCTTAAGATTCCCTCGTCTCACGAAGGACACCGAACTGAAAAATTTAAATCCAAAGGAGAAAAACCGTAACAAACACGAGTCAGTAAAGTCAGCGCAGGTTGGGAAACGGTGGGGCACCTGACACCGGGCGGTCCGAGGAGACAGGTACCCTAAAGGGTCCGCTCTTGCGACCTGACCCAACGGTACGGGAGGAGGTCCCCTAGAAGGACTCGGTCCCTACCTTGGGAACAGAGGACGTAACTTCACCCCAGAAATCGGTGACTCGGTAGACCCTTCGGGAAGTAACCGTAATTTCTCCGAATACTACCTCTCCGAAACTCGGGAGAACTCGGAAGTAAAATAAGAAAAGTCACACGAACGAAGACAATCTCTGGCCAACCTAAATAGACGACAAACCAATTGGGATGGTGGAGATTGTGTCGGAGTAAAGGCAAAGGGTGAGAAGGTGATATACATGTTATAAGTTTTGACAAGCATAGACTCTATACTAAGGAAAAGATGAGAACATGTTGAAACACAAAAGGGGTCTTAATTATTAACAGAAGACAAGAATTGAACAATCAAAAAAATTATATGGACACTAATTAACTTAGGACGTCAGAGACTTAACATTTATAGAAAGACAAGTAAAACTCATAGTCAAAGGGGTAACATGATTAAATTTCTTCCTCAACGCGTATCCAAACTCAAAATTTCGAAACCAGATTTCTTTTAAGAGTTATCATTTTGAAGGAACATTTTGGTTCCACTGACATTTAATAGAACGATGAAAAAGACAAATGTGTGTATCTCACACATCGACATCCATCTGTTTACGTATAAATAAAGTCAAATCGAGGAGAATCGATTCCCTTAGATCTATAAAAATTTCTCAGATATAGGAGTAGTCAGCGTTTGTACCATTGCATCTCTTCACCCCCTCTCGGCACCTCATATCCGGTCTTGCGAACCCAAGATCAAGACTAAATCAACGAGTAAGTGTATAAGTCAGATCCTATTACTCCCATTGGAGGAACCGGAGTCAAAAGAGAAGAGAAATTATTACTGTCCTAGTCTGACCTAATATTGACTCTGGAGTAGATAGGTCAAGTCTACACTAAAGTCTATCTATGTACAAATTAGGACTGACACATTTATCTTACAGATTTAATTCTCACAAAAGTAAAAGTGACAAAACTTTCTTAACGAGACTGCAAAACTCTTTTTAACCCAATTTATCTGATTTCATTAAAGATTTCGTAACTTCTCTACCCTTTAATATTCTGTTTTTTCCCAGTATTTATAGCAAAAAGAACATGAAACTTAATACTATGCCTTTAACACCAAAATTTAAGGATTTCCAGGGACACTTTCCTTTTAAGACTCAGTGGACCTTGAAAAACAAATGATAGGTCATCTAGTCTAAACTGTGCATTTTCAACGAGACTTTGTTACACACCGAAAATACCACTCAATAAATTTCATATCCGACATCTGCGAACTCCCGAAGGCTTCTCAAGAACCACCAGATTATCAAAAATCAACTTCATTGGTCCCCGTCTTACATGACGAAAAGGAAACGTTTATAAAATAAATCAACACCTACACTATACTCTCTCTAAAGTGTACACCCTATGAAGTAAGGAAAAGTCTCCTGCAATTCCACTTAATGTATGTAAACCTTTAGTTGAGTATTCAAGGACTGACATGGACAACAATGTGAAAACGTACATAAGGTACTACCATTATACGGAAAAATACCCTAGGAGACTTTTCGTCTATACATCAAATTAAAATTCTTGCCTGTAAACGAGTAGCCAATAATAAGTGACCATTGCGTGAGACAACCAAGAGTCCATGATCTTCTTCGTCTTCGAGTCGTGAACACAGTCAGGTAAAACGGACTATACCACTTCTAACGTGAGACAGACGGTTTATAAACATGGGTCCAACCACCTTTACTGAAGAAGGAGTCATCGAAAGAACTCTGAGCGTCAACTTAGAACAAATTTGAACTTAATAGTTCCATTTTCTCTCTTCTCTCTCCACCTTTGTCAAAAACGGCCTCGGACTATTAAAACGAGACGATCCCTCTTCCAATCTCCAATCCTCTTGCGACGCTCCCCGGTAATTTTTACGTCGTGGGTTAAAGGCTCGAAGCCAAGTGTCACGGCCACAAACGAGTGAGCATGAAGACAAAGACAAAAATTTTGTCAGAAATTGAAAGTTTTACCTATCAGTCATAAAGTTTTGCATGATCAGCTAAATCTAGTAAAATAGAAGTCTTACCAAATTATGGATGAAGAAGGAGAAGAGAGGGGGCGACATTTCGTTTACTTAAGTGGCATGTAAGAAAAAAAGGGAAAAAATACATACACAAAAAATTTACGAAAAAATGACACTATCTTGGTATAAATTGACATGTCAAGTCGCCGTAATTCATATCTAAGTGTAACAATCCGTTGCACGTGGTAGCAGGTAGAGGGTTTAAAAAGTGGAACATTTGACTTTGACAAGGGTACTTGGTACTATGTAAGAATTGAAAATTTTACTTTCTTAGACACAACAAAACAACATAAATAACGATGTATTGTTTGATGGAATTTTAAATCACCAAATTTCGTTCTTTTAAAATAATAGAGTCTAAGACCACCCTTAAACCCTCGTCGAATCGACTGACCAAGATTAAACCGAGAGAGGACCAACGTCAGTTCCATTACCGGACGTAACGTCAGCAGGATTCCAAACTCCGACCTCCTCGGTGAAGAGTCGACCGAGTGAGTGTACCGACGACCGTCTTCCGGAATGAAGGAACGGTACCCTGAGATCCAACTACCACAGGAGTACTGTACCAACGATTGAAAGGGTCTTTGTCGGTGGTTTTTCTCTCTCTGTCTCCTTCCCAGTCACGGAAAAAACTGGAACGTAGACTTCCATGTGTGGCACTGAAAGAAATAAAAAAGGAGAAACAATCTTACAGCAGTGATATAGATCGAGTATGAGACGGAGAGTTCCTCCCCCTAATAGTCGCTTAAACATCTGACATAAAAGTCTATCAATATTCTCTAACAACCAAATAACAAGTATTAACAGGAGGAGATAAAGGGTGTTGTCATCGAACTCAAACGGAGACAGACTCTAAAGATCCCGGTCGGGGAACCGACGTACCTACGATCGGTCCAAAGACGATTGTGACCACTAGGTGTCCTCGGGATCCCTGTCAAACCCACCTCGTCAAGGACTTCCACATCCTACCAGGGTGTGTAACGTTAGACAGTAACCTTGTGGCGTCTTTTGTGTTTGTATCGGAAACCCCATTGGTCTTCGGTACACGGTATAAACAATCGTAGCATAACACTGTAAAGGTTAAAATGTATCGTTTTTAAAGTGGAGTGATCAAGTAAAATGTTGAGAAGAACAAATATAACGTTCAATAAACGAACGAATATAAAGCCTAAGGAAGAAAAGAGAAAAGGAGGAACCAAAAAGGGGATCCAGTATTCTAAGGAGTGATGGAGAACCTGAGACGGGGAACACTTCTGAAAAGAGAGGGTCGGTTTCAATTAGTAAGGACACAGTAAGTCTAGTAGGAATCGTGTAATAAAACATTAAATTCAGAAATATATAGACGAAGGGACCTAATATAAGAAGGACTTCCCTCTAGTAGAAACAAAGGGCTCCAGATTGTATTTCTTTCTATCGCGTTTCAGTACAGGCTGAGAACGCTGGATACCTAACATCGGACGGTCCGAGGAGACAGGTACCCTAATGGGTTCGTTCTTATGACCTCACCCAACGGTAAAGGAAGAGGTATCACGGATTGATTTAAGAAGAAATTAAGTGACATCAAGTATTAACTGTCTTATATCAGACAAACCCCCCGAAGGGACCATCGAGTCGACCATTTCTTAGGTGGACGTTACATCCTCTGGGACCAAGTTAGGGACCCAACCCTTCTACGGGACTTCTTCCCTATCCGATGGGTGAGGTCATAAGAACCCGAAGGGATCATCGGGTCTACCATTTCTTAGGCGGACGTTACGCCCTCTGGACCCAAACTAGGGACCCAACCCTTCTAGGGGACCTCCTCCCGTACCTCTGGGCGAGGTCATAAGAACGAACCTCTTAGGGGCACCTGTCTCCTCGGACACCCGATGTCAGGTACCCCAGTGTTTCGCAGACTGCGTTGAGTCACTGATTCGTGTCGTGTCGGACAACCTATCCCTAGGGAGAGAGGAGACGAGAAAGGAAGCACGAAATCTCTCTTCCACCTAAATTCCCCTATGCATAAGTTCTCGTGGGTCCAAACATTGGATATTGTAGAGTCCACCACCTTGGTTTCAGTCTAAGTACCGGCAGTAGCAGAAAGGACCGAATTTTGACGAGCAGAAGGTAATCACACGACTGCCCCTCTCGTAGAATCAAAACAGGAGACAGGAGCTGATGTCTCATTTGGAAACGACATTTTCAGTTGTAAAGTGAACCAATAGGTTTATATAGAAACCGTTCTATTTAACAAATACAACAATTACTCAATTAGTATAATCGTAAGTATTATTACATGTATAATTACAACTAAGGACATCATACTAGCCCTGTTAAGAGAGACGGACAACAAAACTCTAATTACGTCTATAGGTTCTAAGAAAGACCCAGAATAACTTCCCTCTTCCTTTTCGTGGAGATTTATTAGTATAACCTCGTAAAACTTTAAATTGTCGACTATATATTTAACCGAAAGGGTCGTACAGAAATTTTGGTATGTCAAATTTGTAAATTTTATTTTGGGTGACTTGTGTTATGAGTACATCTTATACGATTTTTATTTTCCATTCAATTGAACCTAAACCATGTTGAACTTCTGTATAGTCTGCATTTTTCGAACTCCCTTTCTACAGGACGTAGAAGGAATTGAACCAATACATCCTTTACGGACACAACAACGTTCAATATACCTTTATTCAGACATGTGCGCAAAAGGTAATTAACGAAATTATTTTAATGCAAACCCAGAAAATTTAACAGTTACACTTCACACTAAGTCTTAATCTTCCTTTCATGAATAAATAACTAAATAAAAGGTATCTAGTAAAATAAAAGACTTTATCTTTTTAATCAGACAGGTTATTAGAAATTTACTCTTGTTTTAAATCGTATACGTAATTATCGGTTGGAGTTGTAATGTAAAAAGGGAAGGTAGGAAACAAAATTAAAAAGTAATGTTCCATTACACCAAAATGAAGAATGAACGCTTTCCTTAGAACAAACAGTGATTGTGTTCATCACAAACACAAGAGAAGTGACAGCAATAATAGCTAGTCTTTAGACGTGGAACAGTTTGTTCAGGTAAAAGGGTTAGTAGGAATTACTTGACGGGAACTGAAGTCGGCATAACGACTTAATCCCCAAGTCCTCACAGGACTTTAATAAGGATGGAATTAAATCGTTTACGTTAAACCACGGAGACGAAAACTTTAACGATTTGATTAATAACGAGAAGAACAGACATAAAAAACAAAGGAGACAGTCGGTTATGGCGAGGACTTTGTCTTCTACTTAGTAAGGTAGTGTTACAGTGTCCTTGTCTAACGGTCAGAAAATCGATTACGAAAGAAGACGTGCAAAGGCGCCGCGTTACGATTCTACTTTAGTCTCATAAGGTCAATAGGTCTATAATTGAAGTTAGCCATACAAAAGTCTCTTATGGAAAAATTGTCATTTTATGTTTTTCAACCGTAACTCACTAAACGGTCTGTAAAGTACATGTTAATACCTTAAGCCAGAAATATCACGTCACTCAATTCACTATGAAAACCGTAAAACGTTCGTTCTACTAATTTTACGTAGCAGTGTTTGACACGAACCCCGGCTCCTCGGTCACTCACTGTCTCCATTCCGACTAGAGTCCGGACAGAATGAGGCTCCGGGAGCAAGAGAGATGGGACAGTCCGACAGGAAGGGGAGATGCACGGGACCTAAGGACTACGGACAAACTACACTAATAAGTAAGTGTCCCACAAACAACGTGTAATATAAAGAACATACGGCTTTATTAAATTCCGACGTGGTACTCAGAAGGAAAGACATTTCACTTTCACTTTATTTTCAGCGAATCAGCACAGGTTGACAAACACTGGGGTACCTGACATACATCGGACGGTCCGAGGAGATAGGTACCCTAAGAGGTCCGGTTTTATGACCTCACCCATCGAGAAGGGAAGAGATCCCCTAGAAGGGTTGGGTCCCTAGCTTAGGTCCAGAGGACGTGACGTCCGTCTAAGAAGTGACAGACTCGATGGTCCCTTCTGAGACGTTTCACACTCAATTTCAACTGAAAGGGAAAAATGTCTGTACTAATTAAATAATTACGTTACAAAAATTTTCTTTCTGTTTTTGTACAAATTTAAAAATAATTTCATCAAATAACACTATTTCAAAGTCTAAGATCGGTAAAGGGGTCTAATAGCGAAAGAGGTATTAAATGTGTTTTTGTATCAGTTTAGAAGAACCGTTTACTTATATTAAAAAGGGAAGGATGTGGGAGGGGAGGAGTGGGGAGGTTAGAGACAAGAAGTGTACTCTTAATAGAACTACCCTAGACACCCATCTTACACTTAAAGGGGGAGTCACAGTCCTCGCCCGGAAATCTTTTAGCAATGTCATATACGGGGAGAAAGGGTCAGCTGACACACACTACAGGGGTAGAGGACGGGGACTCCCCACCCCGTCGTTCCTGTCCCTCGCCTCCTCTGCGTCCGTCCCTCGTCTCCGTGTCCTGAAACGAGTGTCGACTGTCTCAAGGCAAAGACAAGACATAGACACAAGTGTCGAGTAACCGTACGACTACGTCGAAGAAAATCAAATGTCAAAACTATAACAGAGTAATTTTGGAAGTAAAGTTTAATTAAATCTGTACATTTTTCCAACGTCCTTATCATGACCCTTAAGGACATATACTGAGTGGATTGAAGGGAAATAACAGTACAATAATACATGGGTATGTCACATTGGCATCCTTTTAACAGTTTCGGTCCTTTAATTATAACCACATTACGACAATCGACTGGAATAAAATTAAGGTCGACGAAAAAAGACGACAATAAAAAGCCAAAGTCTTAGAAGGGTGACAGGGGACACCGTAAATGTCATCAGGAGAGAATAGACGCCGAACGGAAGATATCAAAATCAATGGACATCAGTTGACGTCAGACTTTTACAATTTACCTTTTAAGGTCTTTATTTTTTTAAACAATTCAAAATTTAACGTGTAGTAAGACTCGTCGTACTACCTTAGAACATGACCGGGTGAGGGAGGGCAGACCCTGAACCTAGTAGGCGAACAGGTCCTGTAGGGTGGAGAATGAGTGAATCATCTGACAGAACCAATGGTCTATTGAGAACTCCGTGACGCAACGGACACAATTTCATCGGGAATAAAATCAATTACTACCGAGGGTCCGTGTCCTCGTCACCACTACCGTTAAACTCACACAGTCTCTTCTGAACGCCTCGTGAAGAAAGGCACCCAAACACTTCCACCGTCTCCGAGGCCGACGAAACGACAGAGTCAGTGTTCGACACCGGTGAGACGGACATTCACGAATCGATCCTGCCTTTTCCGTAGTTTATGCGTGTTCTCCCACAAGGCTTTCGTTTTCCGGTGTAAGTGCATCGAATGATATAACAATATTAGTAAGACGAGACAATAATCAATAACGGTAATTGCAGAATGGCACGGATTAAATAGTAAGCCACATATTCGCATCCTTTTCTTACGCCATATGTGTCCCGAGGCATGACGGGTCACGAAACCCGTCGATGACCCCTCCGACCGTAAGGGACGTCCACTCACGACATCGAACGGCTCAGAAGAGATGGGACAAGACGTCAAAGAGGAAAAGCAAGTACTACAACTGTGAAAATTTCTGTCGAGTAGTCAATAAAACACGACACAAGAAGTCAGACCCAAACTGACTGTAACAAAAGCGTTCACCTCACTCCAGTAACGTAAAAACTGTCTCTAAGTCCTCTCGACTAGGACACAGGAAGAGACACGTAGCATAGCCACCCGAGAGCTACAACCATACAGAATGATGACCCCTAGGCACCGGAGTGATTCGACCACAGACGACCCCGGAACGGGACACGTAGTGTCTGAGAAAGAGACCCTAATTATCTATGGAACGCCCCACCTGTGACACGCTTACGAACGTAACACAAAGAGGGGTGATAGTAATCGTAGAGAGCCACCTAGAACAGAGAGTGTCAACAATGACACGACAACCGGATGACACTAAAAAATTAAAGAGAGAAAGGAAGACGTAAATGACTTTAAGACAACATTTCTTCTCGATAGGGAAGAATGGGTTAAAATCTTAGTCTTACCTGTGTATATAAAATAAGACACTCAACTATAATAAGGTAAACCGGTAATCCCGAGGAAGTCCAACCGTAGACACAAGAAAATTTTTCGGGGGTTGGAAAAAAAAAAATTAATAAATTCATAAAAAAATGAAAGACCAGAGTATTCCACGGTCCGAATAGAATATAAAAGATAATGGGTTGACATCTTAGTCAGTAAAAGAGCTCCTTGGGACCAAAAGGAAATAACCTCTTACCACGAACGTCCGATTCCAGATCAAATGTCCACACAAGTCACAAGGATCTCACGGCGACAAAGAAGAAGAAAAAGGAAAAAAAAAGAAAAAAAAAGGACCGGTTCGACGTGTCGAACACCCTAGAANTAAAAAAATGAAAGACCAGAGTATTCCACGGTCCGAATAGAATATAAAAGATAATGGGTTGACATCTTAGTCAGTAAAAGAGCTCCTTGGGACCAAAAGGAAATAACCTCTTACCACGAACGTCCGATTCCAGATCAAATGTCCACACAAGTCACAAGAATCTCACGGCGACAAAGAAGAAGAAAAAGGAAAAAAAAAAGAAAAAAAAAAGACCGGTTCGACGTGTCGAACACCCTAGAATCAAGGGGTTGGTCCCTAGTTTGGGTCACTTTCGTGGTTCAAGATTGGTGACTTGGGTGGTCCCTTAAGGGTCTCTCGCAGTAACAAAGGTTACGGTGAATCACATATTTCTGCCGTAAAGACTGTCGAGGTGTTCCGTCGTCTCTTTACCCCAGTGTTAAGAAACGTTACCGTATCTTTCAATAGGGTTTACGAAAAGAGAGAATACTCCTCTTTTTAAGATTTTAAATAGAATAATCAAGAATTATATGTAAAAATAATTTTTATTATGTGAAACCATACAAATAACATAAAATGAAATAAAGAAACCGTTTGTTTTCATTTAGATCCCTAACGGACACACTCCCTACATCCAACGCACGTGGAATACTCTTAGTAGGGCTTTGGTAGAGGGACTGGTCCGGGTACCTTTTCAACAGAAGGTGTTTTGACCAGGGACCACGGTTCTTCCGACCCCTGGGGCCTATATTTCTTATCCACGTGTCGTACTACTGTCACATAATCTCTTCCTATATTAGATTATTCCTTTGGAAGGAACTCCTTTATTGACAACTTGATTCACACTTTCTCACTCGTCCTTATAAAAATCGTTCCTTCTTTCCTTTCAACTAACGTGAGACCCGTCTCCCCGTGTCGTACATGTCCTCACACCGTCCGACCTGCGTCGGACGGGTCCCCGACTCTTGCGGTGACACCGACGTCGGACCTCTCTCTCGTCTCCGACGTCTTCATTCGCCTCCGGTCCTCCGACACGACCCCTCCGGTAGGACTCCGTTGTCCTTCAGGAATTTCCTGAACCATGGCCCCTCTCCCTCCGGCCCCCTCTCCCTCCGGCCACGTGAACTAAGCTAAACTTCAAACTTTTCAAACAAAACTGACGTTTCCCCTTGACTCACCTCTCCCCGGTCTGCACTCAAATGGGCCAACTCCTCTGATGACGCTACGGCGTCCTTTCCTTTCTACCGTCGGCCTTAGCCCATCACCACCTCCACTTCGATCCCTCCGAAAGCTTTTTCTTCAGTCGCACCACCACGACCCGGTCTATCGCCCACAGACGCCCCTCCGGAGGTCCCGCGAAGGACCCACACACGTCAGTCGACGCAAGGACATCGACGAAAAGGACTCCGTGACGGACGGACTGAGACAATGTTAACGAACAAATTAGGAAAGTCACCCTGTCTCTCGAATAGACGAGACAAGAAACAACAAAAGTGTTTTAGAGTACGCAACATCAGGAAGTCATTTAGGGACAACTTATTTACTTCCATTTGAAATATCTACTTTGTAAACTCTTTACCGACCAATCACCGTCAGAACTAGAGTGAGACACCAGAAAATGAAAAGTTTGACGTGACATAAGAATCCCTAGTACTCTACAAAATAGAAATTCGGAGTATTAATTTGCAAAAAATGGAAACTAAAGAAATCATAAACCCTATCCTAATTCTCTTTTGTTTCTTGGAACCTTAGACGTTAACACCAACATATTTCTTGGACAAATAATTTATGTTGAAAACACGGACAAACTTTTTAATAATTTCTTAAAAAGAAATGTTCATCTGAGTGACAATCAATGCTCGATAAAGAGAGAGTGTCTAAAAGAAACAATTATATCTTTTCCTTTACCAGTCTAAAACATACATTCATTTCTTCACCTTTAAATTAAAACATCTTTATATTAATAGATAAAGGTACTTCTCATAATATCATAATTCCCAAGAGGTTCCTCATTCATCGGACAAATAAACCTTGTTTACAAACCAGTCGAGATCCTAGACAGTCTCTACGATATTTAATACCTTAAAGATAGACCTTAAGGTCTCTGTATAGTCACTAAACCCCCAACAATAAGACTCAAAACCATTCTTCATCGAGATTATTACCAAATCTTAATCACAAAGTCACTGATGAATCTCAAACAAAGACATCTTACTTATCAGTCGACCATTATATAGAGCTACCAAGGATTCTATTTGGAATACAGAATCAATATTTGGATTCTATTTGATACAGAATCAATATTTGAAAGAGTCTTCTAAGAAACTAAATTTGTCTACATTAAAAAAACTGTTCTTAACACTTAGTGAAGTCTTTCGGAGAAAAGATCTATTCAATAAAAATTCGACATAATACTCATAAAAATTTCTATTGGATTAAAGTCATGAGTTATCATAGACCAAAAAGAGAAAAAAAAGTGGACAAATTGGGGTGAAACAAAAAGGGATCTTATAAAATTTCGTTTAATGTCTGTAATTTAAAATGAGTAATTCTTAAGTCATAAATTTGAACAGTGTCTATTGAAGTCGTGATATAGAACCAATTTACAAACATCGGGAAAAGAGTCTTTTCGAAACAGACAACCATTGACATTTATATGTAAGGTGTAATCCATTTTGTTCTCTTTCGTGTTCTTTCCCTTGTCTACAATACACACCAATCTTAGTCATTAACATCCGAAAATTTTCTTTATTTTTTACATATTTTTACGTCAGAGTTAATACAGGGTTATAGACATAGATAATTATACGAAACACAAATCTGGATATGTATTATTTACATACACGTATCTTTTACCTGAGTTTTCTTTTACTCAGTTTTATACTAATGGTAACCCACCACTCTATGTGTGCAAAGTATGTGTAGACACACAAAAGTCTAACGAAAATATTACTGGTATATAATGAAAAAATTAGTCTTCTTTTTAGTCAATTTATCCTCCTTGTTCAGTTAATAGTCTTGACCAATTATTTTTCATCTGTCAAAAACATTAAACGAAAGCTCTCATCTTAGGGTGTCTCTAAAACTCGGAATGGTTTAATCGATCACACCCATTGAAGAAGGAAGGATTACCGTCGGGACATTTGTGTCATGGTAACGGCGGGGACGAGAGAGCCAACTGGTAAGTCGTACAGCTCCTTTGCGTTCTCGTGTCCCGGGAGACTACCGATGTTGTGGCTGTCGGAAGACAGGAGTCGTCATTTCACCTGACATCCAAACCCTACTGACTGTCCGTCTTCAGTTCTCCAGAACCCTCCGGAACAGAAGACACTGACGAGTAAAGGACGACGGTATTGGTCTTAAATATAATTAAAATTATATACAAAATAAAAATTTCGTAGAACCAAACAGTACATTTGAAAACTGTCCTCTTACGACCAAACCGTTGTAGGACAATAGAGAAAAGGAACACGCACCACTAAATAGGACTTCTGACTCGAACAACCGAACTCACAGTCGTACAATCCTAGCTACCCTTTTCTCCGACTCGGTAAAAGGAATTACTTCTCTTATACCTAATCTTGTCATATTCACAAAATACATTTGTTCACAACTAAAAAAAAATTCGACCCGTAATACATTACTGAATTAAGATAGGAGATGAATGAGTCGTAATAGACTTCAAAAACGCATTTTTATAGATTATTGATCATAAATAATTCACGGACGGTACATGGTCACTGACATGACAATAAAAAATTAGAAGTATAGTCAGGGATATTTAAGTTATAACGAAAGAATAAAAAGTCTACTCCTCAACCTCCGAATCTCTCCCATCAAGTGAAGTGGTTCAATTGACCATATTAACCTCAAGTTTTAAGTCCCATACCAACCGGAAGAAATGGAGTATCGATCAGTCTTTAATCTTGACACGAGACTTTATCAGGAACTGGACATTCCTAATAAAGGTCAGATCTCCCTGGTACTTCCTCTATTCGCTTGTCGCGGGGGCAGCGCAAAAATGGCTTACTCTCACATTCACCGTCTTCACCCCGAACTCGTGACAGAAGACAAGTCTGAATCACGACAAAGTACACAGAGTGAAGGAGGGTTCTCGTCCACGAGACTCACACGAGGTCTTTACTTTTTGTCGGTCATCAAGGGGGAAAAAGAACACCGAATACCTGTCAGTCCATGGATCGAACCACTCGGCAAACCATTCGTCTAATACCTCGTAGAACAACGACCGTACGAAAGAAAAAACGGCATCAACGACAAATACTAATATCAAAGACGGTCAACCCTCAACACAGACACACACTCACATAAAACAGAATTTTCCGGTCGATCAATTAACGTATTCTTTTTACCATTCTCATACACTATCTTCCGACTGCAGTTATTTAACTTATTCAGAAGGGAAAAAATAAATAACAACACAAAAAGGTCGGGACAAATCAATACAATTTGTGGGGACTGGAAAAGGGGACGAACGGAAAGTCCCGGATTTGTAAGAATATTTCCGAAGGTTACACTAATCGTAACTACGAAGACTTTAACGAACCTTTGACTACCAGTCTCTAATTAACATCCAACGTTGTCACCCGTCGGGTCCTCCGAAAGTGTAGACAGAGAAGGGACCTAACCTTTACGACGACCCCGGTATACCGTGTGGCGAAGTGTCGTTTCGGTTCTCACTGAAAGACCGACCCAAGGCCTAATAGTAAACGAAGGTGAAATTTCACCTCCAATGTCACGAAACCCAAACTAAATAACATATGATTATCCTAATTAGGAATTGAACTTTAGTGTACCCTCACACACACACACACACACACACACACACACACACACACAGATCTTAGGCTAAGGTCATTACAATAGTCATAAGGTAAGTCCCTTTCTAAAGTAATTTGATACAAAAAGAAATATACATACCTTTCTTTTTGTCACGCATCGACTGGGAACTCACTGAATGACTTTTCCTCAAAACAAATCTTGTGTTCCAGACTGACCGGAAAAGACAAACAAAGGAAATTGCCAGACACTAATGATAAGCCAATCTGCGACTTTCCAGAAGCGATGTACTCCTCCCCTATCATACCGGATCAAGTACACGTAGAGGGGTACACGCGGACGACTGAGAGTCATACGGAAGTTTATACAGATACGTAGGTCCCCGAAGAGACCGTCAGGTCGCCAATTTCGACGAAGACGACGTCCCCTGTGCCCAAGTTCGGCACCAGACGTTGATTCGAGGACGCACGACACACCGTCTCGGTTTTTTGGTTTTGGTGGAACCTGAACTTTTAGATTTAATTTCTTTTCACCATAGCTCCGTAATTTTGGTAGACCTACCTCGAACTACTAACGCTCTTCTGGAGTCCGAGACTCAGAGATACAAACGGAGAGACTCACACAAAGACACTCAAAGACAGAGAGTGCGGGAGGGAGGCGGAGGCCGGCCCAGAGACGAGAAAGAGACGCGAGACAGAACGGTCGGGGCAGAAAGACTGAGAGGGAAAGAGCCCGAGAAAGGAGTCACGGAAGCAGAGAAGGAGGGGACGCTCGCGCAGGAAGCCTACCGTGTGACGAAGGTACCGAAAGCCAGGACGTCTCACGGACACAAAAATACAATAAAAGTGAACGACGGAGTAAATAAATCCACCGAGACGTGTTCAGATGCTTAGCTTTAGACTCTTGACTACGTTCTCAAAATTTGGGAGGAGTGGAAACGACAAGACGGAGGAGCAACACAGGGTCTGGAGTTGGGGGTGTGTGAAGGGACAGTCTTTCTACCCTTTCGTATAAACCAATGTGTCTCTAAACTATAATCTAAATCTCGTTACTTCCTTTTCTTACACAACTCTAAGACAAACTAAACATGGACATTCTCAACTTGGACTTTTTATTTGTCATCACGAGTAAACATCACCCACTATTATTGTCGGTATATTAGGAAGGTCCTTTCAGGTATAACGAACCCATTATTTAGACATCAGGGTTCTCAGAGAATTTCAATTATTAAACAGTAGTACCAATACTTTATACACTTGAAAATACATTAAAATATTTGTTGACTGGTGTATGACTTCGAGCCCTACGGAAAATACAAACCCCCTTAATAAAGAATTCCCGTCATCAGTAAAAGTGAGTGACACGTTGTCAAGACACCTTCTCCTCGAAAAAGGAGAATTAACTTAACATATGATATAGTTAAGTAGAGAAATTTTTTTTTTTTCTTCCACTTTCGACGGAAATATCACTATAAATAGGACGAAGAGAGATGATTCACCATTTGGAACCTTTCCCTAAAACGTTACCTAGGGTTCCATAAGTAAATCATTTAGTATAAATAAACTATGTCCTACAAATTAATTTGACGGTTCACCGAGGAAGTAAAACTGATAGTAAAACTAAACTTGTTTGAGATAAGACCGACTGCATAACGTCTTCTTTGGTTCGACTTTGGACACAAGAGTATCTAAGAAGGTCTCCCGTCAATCCAAAATTCTCATAAAAATTATTTATAAAATCTTTTATGTAACAAAATCTTCTCATTTTTAATAGTGTATCTTTGAGTTTGATAAAAAATTGTAATTAATCTAAAGTCTAAACCAATTTTACGAGAGACTATAAATCGTAAGAAAAGTCCTTTATTCCCAAATATATTTAACAAAAGAGTCTTTAACTGGGACTTATTTCTTAAAGTCTAGTAACTTTTGTCCTAATAAACTGTAGACGTAAAGGAAGGGAAAAGGATTAAGTAAAGTAAACGAGTTATCCTAAACGAGTATCTTAATTGAAAAGGGAGAGACGTATCAATGTATTCGAACAAAAAGATTAGTACCTTTTAAAATGGGTAAAGTCGTGAATGATTTCACTTGAAAATGAACTTCCCAAAGACCAAAATTTCGTTCTCATACACTGATCTCCGTCTACTGATTATAAAGTAGTAAATATCGGTGTCTTAAAGAAATACTAAAAATTTATGGAAACACTTCGATCGATAACACGGACTTTCGTACGTAAACGCAACCTTTAGAAAACCACTTGATGAATGAGTCCAGTATATCAAGGTTTCGGAACGAAAAGAAAGGAGTCCTATTTAACGTAATACACAATGGTTATTGTCACGGTGTGGTAAAGTCTCTTTTGACTTAATTCGACGCGTTCAGGCCCAACGACCTTTGGCCTACTGTATCCCACCGGTCACAAAGCCAATGGTATGTTTCCCATATAAACAAACTAGTGGTTCCTAGCCAGTCAGGCGGTCATAGAGTGGTATGGACGAACAACAACAGTATCGACGGGGCGTGGCGGTTCGTTAGAACACCTAAAAAAAGGACGATGGTAAAACAAGTCAGTACATTACTGGATCATTATAATACCGGTTATTATAAACGGTACCCCCTTTACTCGTAATTGAGGGACCGGACTAACAGAAATCCCCCGGTCTACCACGAAAGAGGGACGTCTTTCTGTCGGACCTCCTCGTACCACCAATTTCTCCCGGCAGACTAAACCTGTCGAAACTCCTTCGGACCGAGAGTAGCGAAAGTCAGGAGAGGCCCACGACAAACTCGGGTCTGTCAAAGGGTCAAAGGACAGCAAGGTCTTAACAGAAGACCTTATTAATGAAGAAAACAAAGCCATCGTTATATCTAAATCAAAAAACACTTAGTAATTCCGTAAATTTTAGTAGAAATGGGAGAAAATAAAGACCAGAGAAAGTCCAACAAACTTCCTGCAAGTAGTTCCTTTGGTCTCTTCGAATTTTGCGAGAAGACGATGAAATCCTCTCAGTGTCTCTTTTCATGTAAGGAAAGTAGGAATGAACATTAAAAATAGTGACTACCCCCGTCAAGTCTGTCCAGTCTTTGTAACACAAGTTTCATGTGAAAGGACGGGTTTGGTGCAATTTTGATCATTACGTTATCGTATCGGATTTACAATGCGTATACAACACACATATGCATTTACACATGACATTTGCACACCCAAAATATATGAACCTTAAATCTGGTCGTATTGTGTTCCATTACCTACAAGTACTTATTTTTGTCATTTAATCACGAAAGTTTTCTTTCATATAACGGACCCTCTATGTAAAACCCGTACGAAGTAAATTTCTTTGTAACGGACCGTATTAATCAAATAAACGTCTCCGATTGGTCAAGCAACGGAAGGACGGTCGGGAGAGCAAACACGGAGGAGATACGGGAATATTCCAAAAACACTTTGTCACAAACATGGATCTCAAGTGCATAGAACAGAAGAAGACATCCTGGAACTGGCAGAACAAAAGGGTCTCCGATCAGTATCGTGAACTCTATCGTCACCATTTTCAGATCGGCGGCGACCATCACCGGTCGATTATTATCTAGCCACAACGGTGAGAATAGGATCCTCGACCCCACCGGCGTCTGCTCAAAAAAAATTGTAGAGATTTGCCGACAAAGGAGTAGACATTTTACTTTCTTATCACTATTAAATGAAGTATCCCATCAATTCATAATTACTCTTCAATGTACGAATTATTTACAGTCAATAATAGTACCCACGGGAAAGGACGTTTATTAATATTCAAACGAAAACAATTCATCTCGTCCGATTGAGACAGGGTCGCTTTACTCAAGAAAAATCAAGACCAGAAGGGGCAACACACTAACAGAATTTCACAGTGTGTGACTTAATAATTACAATGACTTATCCTATTATTATTACAATGACTTAATAAAATTCCAGTAAAAAGAGTATAGGAAGGGAATCATTCAATAGTGTGTAGTATCACATGGATCCTAAAAAAAGGAAAACTTACATAACGACAACCCGTACCAAGTCTAAACTCCATTTCTTTAGCTACTAGTCCTAAAACAATAAAGTCCCTGTTTAAGTATCCGAAGAAAACTATCGCCCGGTAAATAAAGAATCGAATAGTAAAAATCAAAACACGGGACATGACTTACTTTATCATTCCTTTCTTTCACTTCCAAGTGATCCCGAATACTCTGTATTTTGACTCAACTTTAAATATGATTAAACAATCTTTTCATTCATATAAAAAACGATAACATTTAGATTTGTCTTACTTATGGTAATGATATAGAATTATTAAACTTCAAATAAAAAGACAGGGACTTCAGTTTAGTACGCACAGACGAGATTTTCGGTTGAACGGAAAGGTTTAAAATCCTAAAATTCACAAAACTCCCTTTTTCGGATTTTAAAACAAAAAAGTTGATTTTTAAATATTTAGTAGTATTTATAACCCTTAATCCGACTTTTTTATTTACTATCTGTAAAATAAAAGACTGAAAAAGTGACATGTACCATTAAGTCAAGAAACATCTGTATATCATACTATACGATATCCAAAAATCCTACATTTCGATGTCTGAAGTCTTCCTTTATGATCCATCTTATTTTCTCTCCAAACGTTAAATTATTAATGAAATATATATTTCAAGACCTCAAGGTGACTTATCTTTGATATCTTTGGATATATTTCATGGTATAAAGTAGTCGAGATCCTGTCCTAGACACTGTTCTTCAAAGTAATAGAATATACGGTGACTCTTACCCTTTTGTGAGTCCTATTCCGTCAACTCCCTCTAGGGAATGTTTCGACCCTACGGTCTCTAGGCATGGAAATCGGATTCCTATTTACTCTTTAACGGAAACGGTACGTCCTTCCACCGTTGTTTCCTTGACGTCCACAGTGGGATCCATCTCTCCCGCGGGGTTTCTCAGAAGGGACTCTTATACTTGGTACTCGCAGTTCGGACCCTGGCCTTCAGAGTAATGGTCCCACTAGGTATCTGCGGATGTCGTCTTCCGAATTAAGGCTGACCAGAGTCCAACCACCACAAGGGTCTTCTACCGTCTTCGTCTACGAGTAGAAGAAACCCTTTTAAGTCGAAACTACGTCTGGTCATCGGCACCGATCTATGGAAACTGATACGCTCCATATAAGCATCAAAGTCTTTGAATTATATACTTTTATACGAAAAATCTTAAATATTTTATGCTAAGGTAGTTCTGGTCGAAAAGTCCCAACAGTCAGACACATTAATATCACTCCGAGAACTCTGACTTACTAAAATTTGTCGAAAGACTTAATAAAAGTTATATTAAAATCTATTTTGATAGAATATTTTCCTCATAAATATTTTTCACTACTGAGCATACATCATATATGACGATCAAATAATTCTCTTTATAAACTAATTGGTTTTATTGGATAAGACCATATTTTCTACGGAAAAATACTTTCTTTCCATTATCCGTACAAGAGTTCCCGAAAAACCCCCCCAATAATTATATATAGATTTCTTAGTATAAGAAGACGGAAAAGAGAACGAAACGGTCTTTACAGGTAAAAAATTTTTAAGAGAACCAGAGAGGACCATGTATACTCCCGGTAAATTACAAGAATAAAAAGACGATTTAATGACTTACTACTATGTCTGAAACGACGACGACGACGATTCAGCGAAGTCAGCACAGGCTGAGACACGCTGGGGTATCTGCCGTCGGGTGGTCCGAGGGGGCAGGGACCCTAAGAGGTCCGTTCTTGTGACCTCACCCAACGGTACAGGAAGAGGTTACGTACTTTCACTTTTCACTTTCACTTCAGCGAGTCAGTACAGGCTGGGAGTCGCTGGGGTACCTGACGTCGGGTGGTCCGAGGAGGTAGGTACCCTGAAAGGTCCGTTCTCGTGACCTCACCCACGGCAACGGTGTCTGAACTCAGAGGATAATTATCTCAGTGACGAGATTATAAACTTAATAAACTGAACACTTAAAATTAGTAAACAGAATTTTCTTCAATCTGGAGATCTCTTATAAAACATTGAGTACAATTGTTTTGAGACAAAAGATGACATTGACGGGGTATACTAAAAACTCAACAACGACTAACACTGACTTTCGTTTCTTTACACCTTAGTAGGTTTCCCTACTTTACTAACGGCCGGAAAGTGACCCTGAGGTGGTGGTAATAGTGATTATCAAGGACTGTATAGAGAGAGACGAATTCTCGTAAGAAAAAAATTTGTCTTTACCGGACCGAAAGAACCAAACAAGAAACTAAACTTAGTTTGTTTAATGAAGACCGGTCGACTAAATAAACAACGAAAACGGTGATCAATTTTTTTTTGGTTGGGATTGTGTCTTCCGAGAGCAGGAGATTTTAAATGACGTGAAACTAGGAGAGTATAGACAACGAGGAACTTTTGATACAGTAGTAAGAAGACATCGGAGAACCTTATGTCACTAAGAAGGAAGACCGATTCTGCGGAATATTTATCTCGTTGACACACAGCAGATCCGGGACTTAAATCGACACCGTGGAGTTTCATGTACGGTTGCTAAAAGAAAAAATTAGAATCCGCATAAACAATATTTTGTGTATTTACATAACTGTAAGTGGTCATGTGTCCAAATCCCAATTCTGAAAAAAAAATTTCGTGAGATGTCTAATTTTAAGTCGAACAGACACATATTTGATATAGGTCATACGCAGACGGGGGACGGTCAAAAAAAAAGATTCATACAAGTCAAACCTTTTGAAGTGGTTTTCCTTGGTCGTGAGTGTAGGATACGACGTCAGACGCATCAAAACACGGAATCCCTCCCGAAAGACAAAACACCTTTCTTAAGGATGACATTCCTATAATAAAACTTAGTTGGAAATAACATAAGGTTGTGATCCGAATCATAAAGGACTGATCAAAATATCGGAAACAATCTGGGTAAGAAAATGATCTATATATCGGAAAAGTTTGAGTTTTGAATAAAACCTACACAAAGAGAAAATAACGAAAACATCTTGGGTGACCCAACCACTGTAAGTGTTCTGTCTCAGAACTTCTAAAAGGTCTCACCCTTTCCATTATTATTACATTTAGAGACATTAGAATCTTAATCCCGAGAAGGTGGTACTCTCCTAAGTTAAAATATCGGGGACTTTTCTATCAGAAGGCCGGAGAACTAACGGGGTCCTGGTCCCTCAAAGAAGAATTGTGCTAACAGTCGAGAGTAGCACTCTTTCCAGTACGAAAACTTAGCCAGACGTTGGGACAGTAAAGATGGGAAAACGGAATCAAACAGAAGACTCTGTTTCAGGATAAATCTTAGATCCTCAAAAGACACTTTCCGGGATCACAATTTGTGGTCATAAATTATAAGGAGGAAAATGGGAGCCTAAATACCAATCCCAAACATAAAATACCGAAAAGAAAGACCTCCTGCTCTAATCACGTAAAAAATTTAATTTTACTTCACATTTAACATTAATACATCTTAAACAGACTCACCGTTTCTTAAAACCTCAAACCGACAGGTGCACACACGCACACAATCAGCGAGTCAGCACAGGTTGAGAAATGATGGGGCACCTGACATCGGGTGGTCCGAGGAGACAGGTACCTTAAGAGGTCCGTCCTTATCACCTCACCCATCGATAAGGGAATAGGTCCCCTAGAAGGACTGGGTCCCTTTCTTGGGCTCAGAGGACGTGACGTCCGTCTAGGAAATGGTTGTCTCTTAACCGTTAAAACACCTTCAAAAATTAAAGGAGTCCCAAAAAAGGAATAATAATTGGAGTATACGATTCCTATTATCATTGGTTACACCCAACTAAGTCTAAACATGCAAGGAATCACGGGACTTTATCAACATTGGACCTTGCTTAGGTGTCTCGTGAATCTCGTCTTACCGGACGAAGAGGCACGTTCACTCCTGTACAGGCTGTACGACGTCCGCAGCAAACCTACGCGTGGGTACGATTGGTCACGGAGAAGTAGAAGTGAAAGACTACCAAAAATAGTATCAAACAAAACAAACCTTAATTGCTACTTTCCCTCAATCAATAACAAGTTCCTTAATTCAACTTTTCCATATATACGAATCTACTGAAAGGACACAAAAGTAGGTAGTCTCTACAAATAAACACTCCACTTTCTTTTTGTTTGAATGAAATCCTCCGACTGACGTACCGACTCTACTATAATAGTATCGTCTCCCTTCACCTATTTTCTAATTCGTTGGTTTTCTTTCTGTTTTTGTTCTTGTTTTAACTCAGTCTTCCCTTCTCGGTACATGTCGTAAAACCTTAGTCGTTTAATCTCTATTTTCCCTGGGTCCTTCAGTAGACAAGGTCGACGGATGATTTTGTCAGCTGAGGCATTATGGGCAATTGTCTGTCTCTGATCTGTCCGGACCACTACCCTTAGGCGACAACCTGGCGTGAGAAGGGTAGCACCCGACGAACACAATAATAGACTGTGAAATTACGTGACTTTTTCAGACAGAAGGTCTTTAGGGGGATGGTACGGTTTAGGGTAAGGACCAAGAAGAAAGACCTCGATTTAGATTAAAAGAAATTGTAAACTGGGAGGAAGTACATAGAATTACAAAAGAACTAGGTGGGGGGTGGAGATTGTTACGTGTATTCATGCATAATTTGATGAGTAAAGCGTACATTATACCTAACATTTGGGAAATTTGAGACGAGAATTGTATGGGATTCGTTAACCAGGAAGAATTTTATACCACGGATCTTGATTTCATTGTTAGACGATACAGTAGACGTGTCTCATCTCATGTCTTCCAACGGAAAGAGTCGAGACCATAATCAGAGACTATCCGTAGGTACACTCATGTCTTCCAACGGAAAGAACCGAGACCATGATCAGAGACTATCCTCATGTACACTCATGTCTTCCAACGGAAAGAGCCGAGACCATGATCAGAGACTATCCTTCCGTACAAACCACACACAGTGAAACCACAGCTAAAACGTCTAGAAAGTCTCCTTAACAAAAATTAAATCGAGTCTTAGCGAGGAGACAGAGACGCAAGCAAACCGTGATTACAGTTTCCCGTGGATAAACATATGGTAGACCCTCTCTTCCCTAACCACTCTCACGACACAGGTATTCTATTAAGACGGGGAAATCCTTCTAGTTCTATCAGGGGAATTGGATCTATCCGTCTTAAATTGAACTATGAAAATTTTGCAAAAAAAAACAAGTAAAGTAACTAAGAACAAAATTAACGAAGCATTCACCCAACCTCTTACATTAATTTTAGGTAGAGGCTGTAAGGTGTCTTGGTCTTTGCACACAAGTGAACTTCTCTCTCCTACTTCTTCTCTACTCCTGACAAACCAAAAGGGTTCTCGTGTCTCGATTTACCTATGGTCCTTCGATCTCCGCAAAGACTGAAGGCTTAAAGACCGTAATATCAATTGGGACACTAATAGTCATTTATAGAATCACGACGACGATTCAGTGAAGTCAGCACAGACTGAGACACGTTGGGGTATCTGCCGTCGGGTGGCCCGACAGGGCAGGGATCCTAAGAGGTCCGTTCTTGTGACCTCACCCAACGGTAAAGGAAGAGGTCACGTACTTTCACTTTTCACTTTCACTTCAGTGAGTCAGTACAGGTTGACAACCGGTGGGGTACCTGACGTCGGATGGTCCGAGGAGGTAGGTACCGTAAAAGGTCCGTTCTCATGACCTCACCCCACGGTAACGGAAGAGGCTTTATAGAATCACCGAATTAATTAGTGTCTCTTGGTCTTATTATAAATTAAGGACCCCGTCACCACACTTCTTAAACGACCCCTGTCTTCCGCTTTGGATAATCTTTCAACTTCCTACGAATAAATTTTTTTTGATCATAGATCGTCAAAGCATTAAAATAACTCTTCACTGTTGATGTCAGTGTCTCTTATCGACTGTTGTCTACTCTAAAGACCTAGTACGAAGAAATAGAAAGGGTATCATAGGAGTGTCTACTAGAGGGAACCTTATTTTGTCGACCCTTTCCTCCTAAAGAGGGGAGAAGGTTTTCCTTTGATTTTTCTTAGTTTGAATGCCATGATTGAAAGAGGTTCTCTAAACCCTTCATTACAAAGATTTTCATATCGAATGGAGTCCGAAAGACCTAAGTCTAGAGACAACGAAGTAAATGATCATAATCCAATGAATTTACGGACAACATGAAAACAAAGGAATAGACATTTTCCCTCTATCATTATCCCTACAACACTTCTAATTTACTCATGTTTACTTCGAAAATCTTGACGTCACTTATTGGACCTAACCTCGGAATGATCTTTATATAAACCTGAGTGACTATGGTCCTACTCTCGTTTAGGGTTATTTATTTATCTCGAGGGGTCGACTTAACAAAAGAACAAAAAAAAAATTTACATTAACAAGATTTTTATACGTTCAGGGGAGGTTTTTCAAATACGGTACGATACTTTCCCCAAATACAGACAATGTAAGACAACGTAAGATAATACCAAATTTACCTCTTTTTTTTAGGTTCTTTTTTACAGTAGTAGTTGACGATAATTATTTTTCCTTAAAAATTATAATCAAACTACACTGTGTCCTTGGAAATACTCCCTTACTTCTGGGTTTCTTTGTCTAGATACATGAAAATACTATCCAAACCTCTTCTTATCTGTCAGTACCTCCTTATACTACACATTTTTTCGTACCTCACTAATATCATTTGACGTCCTTTGTCGTTCCAGACCAGCAATCTTAAGAGGAACCGTAAAGAAACAGAAGTCTCTATTCTTACGAGGAAAGAAGGTCCGTATCCATCACAGGGAGTGCACTCTCAAAATACCGAACAAAGTCCGTTCTTCGTACTCTCCCCCTCCTTCAGTCTCACTGGAAAGACGAAGACAGTAAAAGAGTCTGAAGAAGTCGAATTTTATAAGTTATACGGTCCCACGGTTTAAACCCCCATCAAGTAGACTTGGGACATATGTGGAATCACTGGTACCGAATGCTTTTCCTTTCTCTTATTAACACTGAACGTCCATGACGCGAATGGACAGTCAAAGTAATTATATTTTTATGGTATCCAGTCCCAAAGACATCCTCAAGACATCGTACAGTAATTCTGTGGGGGGATGTGTACGTGTGTGTCAAAGGTTTGATCACTTTTATCTCGGGGAGACTCGTAGCATATATTAAAAACCCCAGTGAAAAAAGACAAAAAAAGGAATCCAACGGTTAAGATCGTATTATTATTGTAAAGAATCTAGGATTCAAAATTTTTGTAAAACTCTTTAAAAAGTTGAAATTTCTCCTCTTTGAATTTGACCATGTCAGTGACACCTTCTGTCATACCACCAAAGAGTTTTTTGATTTTTATCTTAATGGCATACTGGGTCCTTAAGGTGAGGACCCATATATAGGTTTTCTTCGGCTTTCGAATAAACTTTTCTATGTACGTGGGATTACAACTATCGTGTAAGTGTCAACGGTTCTATGCCCTTGTTAGGTTCACAGGTAGTTCTTTACTACCAACTTCTCTAACACTGTGTGTGTCTGTGTGTCACCTCACGACGAGTCAGTATTTCCTGTTGTAGAGTGTGTGCGTCTGCGTGTTCTCTCACGACGAGTCAGGATTTCTTCTCATTGTAGAGTGTGTGTGTCTGCGTGTTCTCTCACGACGAGTCGGTATTTCCTGTTGTAGAGTGTGTGTGTCTGCGTGTTACCTCGAGACGAGTCGGTATTTCTTCTCATTGTAGAGTGTGTGCGTCTGTGTGTTATCTCACGACGAGTCAGTATTTCCTGTTGTAGAGTGTGTGTCTGCGTGTTCTCTCACGACGAGTCAGGATTTCTTCCTGTTGTAGAGTGTGTGTGTGTGTGTGTTACCTCGAGACGAGTCGGTATTTCTTCTCATTGTAGAGTGTGTACGTCTGCGTGTCACCTCGCGACGAGTCGGTATTTCTTCTCGTTGCGGAGCGGTAAACTTCGTCGTACCTACCTGAACCTCCCGTAATACGACTCTTCACTTTATTCAGTCTCTCTCTTTCTGTTTATGACATAGTATAGTGAATATACACTTTAGATTTTTTATGTCATTTGAGGACCTATATTGTTTTTTCTTCGACTGAGTGTCTATGTCTCTCATTTGATCACCAATGGTCACTACCGTCCCTATCCCACCCCTCAACTTCTATGGTTGACAACCTACAATCTATCCGGGTGCCTACAAGGTTGTACCCCTTGTATCAGTTATAAAACATTCTTGACATCTATCTTTCATTGGAAATTTTTAACATATTTTTATAAAAAATTTTTTGTTTTTCCCTCTTTGACCATAAAACATCCCCGTTTGGTCAAAAGTTCTGTCATATACTAGGGTAAAATTAAATCTATACATATAAATATATAAACTTATTCTTTTTAACCCCCTCTGGCAGGGTCCTTACACTTCTCTTTCGTAGATAAAGACTGAAAACTCTAAACCTTATCAAAGTCAAAAGAAAAGATCAATTAGACATAACAGTCTGAAAAGATATCCCTTTATGAATGGTAACTTTTTTATTTACTCCTTCATAGAAAAATTTAGTATCTACACTCTTTGAGGACTGAGCTAACGTGCAGTGGATGCTTCCATGGTATCTTCGTTTGCCGGTTCCGTACGACGTCCATCCACTTAGTGTCACCACCCCCACACCCCCCTCCGAGACAGCAGTCCGAAGACTGTCGCTTCCTTTAAACTTTTCGACAAATAAAAGAAGATTCAACTAAATTACGTTTGTTCGTAGCATCGTCTTACCTCTTCTTGTGACTTGTCCAGTAGAACCGTCGGACCCATTACGACGATAGACGACCGCACGCAAGAGACATGATGTGCGCGGAGAAATTTTGCGGAAACTGTCTTTTGGGGTTCTAGACCTGTTGTAGTCCGGGGAGCCAAGTCTGTGTCTAACATTTAACTGTCACCTCCTTCGAGGGTCCCACATCAGAACTGTTCGACAGTGGTCTGTGAAAACAAGAAAAGGAAATTTCCGAGAACGAGACGGGATTTATTACTGGTCGAACTCTACAAAAAGACGGTGGTTGGAACGAACCCAGCTCCTCCGTCTGCAGATTTGACTAACTATTCTTTCAGGAGTGAGGGTGTACATTATCAAAATCCAAACACTCGGTTTGTGTGAACGATAGAGTGACGACTGAGAACTACAGGACAAAATCTCGTCCATTACAACAGGTAGAGAGTTAAAAATAACAAGATACAATGACGGTAATGAATTTTTATATAAAAACCTTTTTCCTCAATTGTTTATTTCGCAAAACACATAGATCGAAATTTAACATTGCGGATTGGGCTTGTACACGAAAGGAAAACGAAATATTACTAGAAATTTTTATTTTTTAGTGATTAGTCTCTACCTTACACTCACGAAACACAAGACAGAATAAATACTCTCGTAACATTAGGACTAAAAGAAACTTTCTTTGAACATGTGGTAAAGTAAATACGACTCTTGTCGACTAAAAAGAAGTCTCGGAATACAAATATATCCTAATCTTCAATTTATTACGTCAATAATTTATTACCTGTCAAACAAACTTACACCTGATAAAAAATTTATAAATAATATTTTACTGGACTGACTAAACGTAAACCGACCAATGAAGTACGCACACGAAATCCATCCACGGATGTAAGAAAAGTCTTACTGGAAAATAAATCTGCATAAACACAAATTATAAAAGTTTCTCCGTCTGACATAAAACAAAATTTAGTGGAAGCAGGTCACTACTTCTAATATCTGATTTTATGAATCATATTGACTTAATTAAAAACAGGACATGAATTCAAAAAGATCTTAAACATAAGTGATTCAGGGAAAAGAAGATATATTATTTCGTTATTAAAACTTTATCCCGATTTTAAACAAAACTTACTGATAGCGAAAAGGGGGGTGTAAAGGTAGAACTGTTCAAGAATCGATGTAATTGTAGAACCTAATTGACTCCCTCCGATTATGTGTACTTTATTTGTTTCGACGACGAACAATCGTGGTGTCCTTACGACTGGAAAGTAATGTCATGTTAAGTCGTTCCTTAATAAGTTGTTGTAAGTTCCAACTCTAAGAGGGGTGAAGAACCTTACATAACATCTATTCACACTTTGGAACCACTAATTTTCTTATGGTATTTCCAAAGATAAATAAAAAGAGGGACGCGTACGGTACATAGGGGTCCTCTAGTCCCTTATAACATAACGTCACGAGGTTTCGAGGACCACATCGTATATTTAATGTAATACGACTTACCGTTGTTGTTGTTTTGGAGAGATTCCTCACAATAGTAAAGAGAGAAGTAGTTCAATATTAAGTCTTTGATTCATTCGACTTGTTCATCGAAATTTCATTTCACTCAACCTTTTTCCGATTTTTATTTCTTCGTGAGTATACGAACAAAAGTACATGACGTTGTCCAAAGAGCGGACATTATCTCTCGGCAACTAATTCTTGAAAAAATTCATCATCTTTGAAACTAAAAGAATTTCTGAGGACGAAAGTCTCCGTACGACTCAAATAAAGACACGTAGGGAAAATTCATTCTTCACAACCGGAAAATAAGTCTCTTACTTGTCATCGTACGTGTGATTGACATAAAGTAAATAGTAAAAGTCCCTACTATATCTAACTTATCTCGAATAGAAAATTTAAATCAATACATAGAACAAGGTCATTGTTAATTCAAATCGACTAGAGTCTTGAAGAAACAAAGAGTAAAGATACGAGTCATGGTACTACAAATCGGTCAGAGAGTCAAGAGTTCTCGACAGGCAAAATAAACAAACGACCCGGAGTAGGGGCGGGGCGGTGGGGTGACTGGACAAGTTCCGGGATCCTCACGAAGAACAGATTTGATAAGTGATGAATGGATTGGTCAGAAAGACGAAAAGGCAAAGGTCAAGTAAGGAACTTGAGATCAGATTTAATAGAAGGATTTTGTGTCTATGTCAACAATAAAAAGAACCTTAGAAAGAGTCTTAGAAGTCTTAGGTCACATTTAGGGCACCGGTCGAGCAATGGGTGACGCTGAGAGGTCCATGACGCGAAACGTCGTCCGCATTCCTCAGACGAACGGCGAGAGAAGTGCGTCGAGAAACGTACCCCAAAAAGGGTACAGGAACACGCCATTAAAGAAGTCGGACTTACAGTCGTTTAAGAGTCACCTCACGGCGTGGGAAAACATTACGGGGGACAAGGGGGGTACGAGGTGAAGATCAATTGACAGAATAAAACCTTCCTTGTTTCTGTAGGATTATCCAAGAAACTATTAGTAGAATGGCAAGACTGATACACGGACTGAGGGTAGATCTGACATTGACGACACTTCAGTCCTTGGTGCAGAATGAGTAGAAACATAGGGTATCAAGAGGCGTACAGAGTAATTATAAACTACTTATAATTTCGTTAAATTCGTTACTCAGTGGGTTACATATTTCTGAAATACACACCATCCATTGATAAAGATTAGTCATCTGATCAAATTACTTTTAATAAAAAGATATAGTCGATTTCAAAATTACAACTAAGTAATACGGTCTTATATTCGGGTTTATATATACTAAGTGACACCACTGAATAAAGTTTTTGAACAGGTCAGTATAAAAAGTCATAAAAGATTCAAGAACACATTACTTTCTTCTGATGAAATAGAAGAGGACTAAAGAGAGAAAAGTGCATATAAAGATGTTCAGTCTTCTAAGTATAAGAACCCTTAAAGGACCACCAGGACACCGAAGGTGTGATGGTTAAGTCCTCTGGACCCAAACTAGGGTCCAGTCCCTCGACTTAAGGTGTACGACGTCGATTCTGGGTCACGTCGTTTCATTTATTGATTATTTATAAAATTTTAAGTATGAGAACAAAGTGAAAACATTTTATCCGGAGTGTCCTGGTAAGGTAGATTAACGAAATTTCTTATGTTCAAAATTCCTTAGAGTGTGTTATCAGACTTTCCTGTTCGCCTTAGTATCCTTCAGATACACAAGCAGAAACGTCGGACGGAGCCCGCGGCGGGAGGATCTCGGGACACCAGGGGACGCACCACTCCCGTGACCCTTACGGAAAACGGGACTACACACCAGAGACTGGGGTCAAGGACTGATTCTCACAGACTTGGGGACCTTTAAAGGGTCATCCAGAAACAAGATTATTGTGTTGAGAACCACCCGAGGACCCGTGGAAGTCCTACCCCAGACCCGTGGCCTTCCTGATGCGGTACTAATGTTCAAACCCTGAAACACGGGGTGGGGGGTAGGAGACCCTTTCGCTCTCCTAGATCTCTGAGTCTATTACTAACCAGTACGCTTACACGACTTCGAAGGCATTTAGAAAGTTTCATGCCCTAAACCTCCCGAAACCCCGACCGCTTACACACCTCCGTGACCCTCTACTGAACGGACCTTTCCCACACCCGAGACACGGGGAAGGGCACACGGACCGGGACCACAGATGTAGGCCGACAAGTGGACACACACACGAATCGGTGAGTCAGCACAGACTGAGACGCTGGGGTGCCTGACATCGGGCGGTCTAAGGAGACAGGTACCCCCAAGAGGTCCGTTCTTATGACCTTACCCAACGGTACGGGAGGAGGTCCCCACCTCCCTAGTTGGGTCCCTAGTCTGGGACAAGAGGGTGTAACGTCCGTCTAAGAAATGGTAGACCCGACGGTACCTTTGGGACAAGTAGACATAGGAGATGAAATAGGAAGCGTCATTTAGTCATTCACTTTCACAATGGGACTTAAGACACTCGATAGGATCGTTCAGTAGTTTGGACCCTTCCCCTATTACCTTTCAGACTAAATATCGACCACTTGAGCTTCATGGGCAGACCCCGAACTTTAACCGGAGACTTGACCCCGTCAGAACATCCTGACTTAGGAACCGGACACACTAGTAAGTGACTGAGGACCATCTCTCACAGTCTTGACTTAACCTAACATCCTGTAGGTCGACCAACAACGTCTTAACACCTTTTAGGTGCGTAGACCACAGACTTCACAACACTCACACCATCATCACACTCTCATTTCTTCTCTGGGTCCTCACTCAAGAAGGATATGTCATATCTTCAGAGACAATGTAATGAATGATTTAAGACCCAAAAAGTAACATATACTGATACATACATGTGTTAAACCACATATACACATTAGAGTCAAGTCAAGTCAACGAGTCAGTACAGGCTGAGAAACGCTGGAATACCTGACGTCGTGCGGTCCGAAGGGACAGGTGGTTGAGGGCCTCAAATGAGTTTGAGTACAGGTAACGTAACCACTACGGTAGGTTGTTAAAGTAGGAGACAGCAGGGGAAGAGGAGGGTGGAAGTTAGAAAGCGTCGTAGTCCCAGAAAAGGTCACTCAGTCAAGAAACGTAGTCCACCGGTTTCATAACCTCAAAGTCGAAGTCGTAGTCAGGAAGGTCACTTATAAGTCCTGACTAAAGGAAATCCTAACTGACCAACCTAGAGGAACGTCAGGTTCCCTGAGAGTTCTCAGAAGAGGTTGGGGTGTCAAGTCTTCGTAGTTAAGAAACCGCGAGTCGAAAGAAATATCAGGTTGAGAGTGTAGGTATACACTGATAACCTTTTTGGTATCGAAACTGATCTGCCTGGAAACAACCATTTCATTACAGAGACGAAAAATTATACGACAGATCCAACCAGTATCGAAAAGAAGGTTCCTGGTTGGTCTACGGTACTAGAATCAAAAGACTAACAACTCAAAATTCGGTTGAAAAAGTGAGAGGAGAAAGTGAAAGTAGTTCTCCGAGAAATCAAGAAGAAGCGAAAGACGGTATTCCCACCACAGTAGACGCATAGACTCCACTAACTATAAAGAGGGCCTTTAGAACTAAGGTCGAACACGAAGAACGTCGGGTCGCAAAGAGTACTACACGAGACGTATATTCAATTTATTCGTCCCATTATTATATGTCGGAACTGCATGAGGAAAGGACTAAACCTTGGTCAGATAACAAGGTACAGGTCAAGATTGACAACGAAGAACTGGACGTATGTCTTGAGGAGTTTATCTTATTCTGTCTCAATCTTTGACAAAGAATGCACAACGGGGTATCTCGGACCGTATGACAACTCCTGTATCATTCCGACTCTGTTTATTACGACCGTCCGACTCAAACGAAAGAGAACAACAAGTCAACGACTCAGTATAGGTCGAGAAACGTTGGGGTCCGAAGGGACAGGAAGTGACAGAAGATCTCAAGTGAAAGAGAACTCCTAACAGATTGGGTGGGTTGAAATAATCATCCTTGAACCCCTAGGGTAGTATCACGAGGTAGAACTCCTAACGGATTGGGTGGGTTGAAATAATCATCCTTGAACCCCTAGGGTAGTATCACGAGGTACCTTTTGAATGTACATTAAAATTTGATTTAAAGTTCATAATTAAAGAACAATTTGATCTAAAAAAAATTAGAAGTAAAAGGCGGGGAATCCACATAATTTTCTTTTTCAAACATTATAAATACGTCAAACCCCGAACACTAACTTAAATCTTCCTTCTTTAGAAATAGGGAATTTTTCAGTAATATGAGACATACTATCTCACGTCATCCAAGTAGGGTCTCGGATAATACGTCCCACTTCTTTCAGTCCTTTTCTCGTTCACAGTATCCGATTGCGTGTACATACCCGAAATCTTTCTACCAGGACTACTTTAATAGACGACCCGTGGTCACCTTTACGTCTGTACCTCTTGTCTGAATACCTGTGCCCACCTCCCACCCGTCCTTCTCCCACCCTACATACCTCTCTCATTACACCTTTGTATAATGGTATAGTAACGGTATACGTTTTATCTATCGGTAACCCTTGAACGACATACTACGTCCCTTAATTTTTGTCCCGAGACATCGGATCTCCCCACCCCACCCCTCCCTCCACTCTCCCGTCAAGCTAAAACATTTCGTCGATAGAAGTTAAATTTTTATTTATTTAAAAAATCTTTTCTTTTTTTTTAATGAGTCTTTTCCAATGAAGGATTTGAAGAGTCTAGAAAATTCCTGTTCACAAACTAACGGTACAACATATTTTGTCCATGTCCGATACATGGAACTTCTATAGTACCCAAGTCAAGGTCTGATGGTGTTATTTCGTTCAGTGTACTTGACAAAACAAAGGGTCACAAATATTTTCAATACAAATGTGATATGACACCCGAAAATGCACAGGTTATCGTAACTACAGATTCCTTTACATGTACGGAACTAATTTTTCATGAAGAACGATTTTTTTAAGGTCGGCAGTAGACTCAGAAGGTGTTCAGTATTAGAAAAACGACCAACTCCCAAACTTTATAAAGTCCCTAATGGTTTTATACTGTGTTTCACTCGTTTACGATAAACAATTTACCGTGGTTCTCGAAACGAACTACGTCTCGACTATATTTGTAAGTCAAACAAAATTTTTTTTTAACGTCATAGACACTTCACGATATTTCGTTTCGTGTTATTCTACTCTATCCAAACACATTAATATAATTACAGTATACTTCATGTATTTGCCTTCGACTCATCACTCACCACCTCTTTACTGGAATTTTGGAAAGGTCTATTTTGAAGGGAACTAAACATCGGGAGCCTCGTGTTTATTCCAAAGATTTGTTCTCGGGTATACTAATGTAACTCCGAAAACGGATTTGCGTTTAAGATTCCAAAACCTTAGGTTTCTTTATAAGTCTCTACGATTGACGTCACTTCACCTTTCTCACGTCAGTTGGTGTTAGGTTATAGGGACCCTTCTAACTATTAAACCCCTAACTAAATATATCCCTTCCTTTCCTTCCAGTCTCGAATCTCCCTCATGAAGAATTAGTATTTACGTCCATAAACTTTAGTCGTAAATTGTACAGTGTAGAAGGGTTTATCCACCTAAAGCGTTTGGCAAAACAGCCTCCACCACACTGGTCACGGCCTGAACACGTTCTTCTTTAGGCGAAAAATTAGTTGGGACTCAACTAACGAAGTGCCGAGAAGTGACTCCACGACCTAGTGTTACTTACAGAATAGTAGTGTCCAGTCAAGACTCTGTAGACCTGTCACCTTATCAAGAGGCAGATACTGCCAGTACTTCTTATCTCCGGTGAGTCAATATCGAAAAGAAAAGGTACCCGTAACCAGGGTTATAAAGAAAAAAATTTGAAAAATAAAACAAAACTCCATATCGGTTAATTGTTACAACACTATCAAAAACCACTTGTTGTTTCCTCAATCAGAATTATAAAAAAAAGTAATTAAATATGAACAAAAAAAATTAACAATCAAAGTAAAAGTATTAGAACTCATTCTATAACATAGGGGTGTAAAAGAAACAACCAAAGAAATAGACTCCTTGTCCCCATTTCTACCAAGTCAATGACAGACCAAACTTTTAAAATACTATATCATGGGAATTTTTTTTCTATCACTAAACAGAAACTCGCACTTAGGATAATGATAGGAAAATAATATGAAGGTCTCACTAAACAACATGAAGTCTTACTTGTGTGATTCATCTCTTTTGTCAACGTCAAACTTCTCCCAGTTATGTTGTCATTCGAAATATCTTCCCTTTACTTAGGCATTGGAATACAAATAAGATTAAAGATTAGAATTCTCTTTTTCACACTAATAGTATCACGGAGAAACTGAATACAATTGTGCCCTCCTCTTTTCTACCTTTGTATCAATTAAATATGAGTCTCCGGATAATGGTCCTAAATGTCGTAAAAGGAATTCAAAGAGGTCTAACGTCATAGTGATACAGTCTCATAAAAGAACACATATTCGATAGGTCTTTTTACTACCAATTGAGTATTGAGACTTCTTTGAGAATTAGTCGGTGACATCCCTTCCATTCGGAAAAAATAAGTCCATGGATTTTCTTGTATGACACAACGCAGGTCGACAAACGTTGGACTACCTGACGCCGGGCGGTCCGAGGAGACAGGTACCTCAAAAGGTCCGTTCTTATGACCTCACCCAACCGTAAAGGAAGAGGTCCCCTAGAAGGACTGGGTCCCTAACTTGAGTGTAGAGAACACAGAGAACGTACCCGTCCGTCTAAGAAATGGTGACATGGTGGATCCTTCAGGTGGACTCTCCTGTAAGGGCATATTTTCGGCATTGGTCGGTAGTCGATCGCTACGAAAAGAAGAAAGACGTTTTCTTCTAAGCAAACGAGAAAGTCAGATAAGGGCGAAACTCTAATCACGTCCTCTGAGTGTCTGATTCACATCTTCTTAGACCAACCGACAGTAAGAGTTTCTAATGTCACCCCACTTTTGGCAGAGGACAGGACAGTTTACATATTGAGTCTAATCAGGTAGGCGGTTCCCCATGTACTGTCCTGATTCTGAGCCCCCAGCGTCACGAGTGGAGTCTACGTAAACATCCGTCGGATGTCCCTACGTAGATTCGAAACAGGGAATACAAGACGAAAGTCCTAAGGGAGAAACAGAAAGTTGACAAGATACTATACATCTAGAGAAACTGAAATAGGATAAACCTAAGTAACTTACAGAACTTGCAAATATATTTAAACCATGTAAAAACCGGTAATATAGACATTCATAAAAAACACAAGGAAAGAGAGGAGAAAGAAAGATCCTGAGTATAATACGTACACAACCAAGTCAAGTCAAGTCAGCGAGTCAGCACAGGCTGAGACGCTGGGGCACCTGACGTCGTGCGGTCCGAAAGGACAGGTAGTGGTGGAGAACCTCGAACGAGTTTGAGTACAGGTAGCTCAACCACTACGGTGGGTTGATAGAGTAGGAGACAATAGGGACAGAGGAGGACGGAAGTCCGAAAGGGCCGCAGTCCCAGAAAAGGTTATTCAGTAGAGAAGTGTAGTCCACCGGTTTCAACCTCAAACCAACCATGTAAACCGCTATAGGGTAACCAGAGACTTAAGACAAGTAAAAAGAAGTAAGAAAAACAAAGACTTTGACCTATTAAAATTAACTGAATAGAAACTCAAGTAACTAAGGAGGAAGACGATAGAGATTAGACAAAAAATTAGGAAAGTCACTTTACAAATAAGGTCCATGATATGAGAAGTTGATATCTTAAAGATAAACTAAGAACAGAGACAACTCTAAGAGATAAACACTCCGTAACAAGAGTATAAAAGTAGATCAATAAATCTGTATTAAAAGAGATCCAATAAAAAAAAAATTGTATAAATTTTGTAAACTGAATTTCAAAGACAAATCATTCAGGTCGTAGACTCGGAGAGTCCCTGTCAATGAGTACTTATGAAAACAAGGGACTTCTACCTGGGTTGAAAGAACAAAGAAACGTACAGAGTTAAAAAACTTTTGACCTGTAAAATTTACACCGTTGAGAACCTTAGTCTAAAAGAGAAAAGGAGGCTCAAACAGAAACAACGATAAACAAGTCACTGAAAGGATTATGACACTTCAGATATAAAGTACACACCAGTGACTTCAGAGACCTACCAATCTAATCACCAATCGATTACTAATCTGCCTCTAAAGAAATTTTCGGATCTTGAATATTCAGTGAGTAAGAAACGGTTTCCCGAGAGACAAATACAACCCCGAGTGCAAGTTGTGAGGTGGTCCGTCAACTGTGAAGAAGGACGAACGTACCTCGAAGTTCTAGTCTCACTCCGAACAATAGTTCGATATGTGTCGAATGACACAAATGGTTATAAGTCAGTTAAAAAGAAATTATTTGTGAAGAGACTGACGACGTTCGGAAACCAATTAAGGATGTCAAGTCTCTTTCTACGAGTGTTCAAAATGATCACAAGTCAATAATGACAAAAACATTATTATTAATAATAAAATATTATTATTAATAATATATTATTATTTATAATTAATAATAAAATATTATTATTATTAATAAAAATACCTATTCCTTAAGACACTCCAAAAATACGGTAGTAAAGCGACTACACAGGACTAGAAAATCTTCACGAACATCCACTTTCCCGAAAGTTGTTCAATAAGGTATGGAAAATCTATTACGATATAATAAAAAATTATAGGAACACTAAGACGACAAAACCACTCCATTCCGTTTTTTTATTTTTAACAACTAACTCAAACACCCTTCAAATCTTACATTGAAGTCGTTTCTTTAAAGAAGAAACTATCTTTACGTCGATATTGGACTTCAATTATTGGACTTCGTAAAGTAGGTCATAAGACTCCAACTAGGTTTTACATGATTTTCTCTTTCTATTTCGGAAAATAAGAGTCGTAACAGAGTTGAGTGTCTGACCAGTAGACAGACGTAGACAACACATAGTACACACGTCAATTCTTCCTACGTCAATCTTCAGTAATCCCCTGTTTTTCACATACCTTGAAGTTTGTTTTTTTAATTTGACAGTATTTAAGTAACAACCCGAATACTTATGAAACTTATAACTAGAGTCTGACAAAATCTCCCATGACTTCCAGACCTTACACTAACAGAGGTCATAAACTCACATAGCTTATTATGAGAATTTTCTAAAAATTAAAGATCGACAATTCGATCTAAACTTGACTTCTGAGTCTTGTTTTATAAGGTAGGTAAAAATTTCTACTTAAACATTCTCTCCACAATCGCACGTCCCGTAGATTTGACTTTCGAGGAGACAGAGTGAACGACGCGAAGACGACGTGCCCTCTTCGTCAGAGGACGGTAAAAGGTAGTTACAAAGACATTTATTTCCTACATTAAAGGGGACCCTGATCATTTTGTAATCTAAAAAAAGGAAAAAATTCCTATCAAAGAGGGGTCATATTTTTTCGAAGTAGTGAGACCTCAATATAGACCAGACTAAGTGGACGTCGGTAACATTTTATCTACCTTTTAGCGTCTGGGTACTGAGTGGAAGGGTAGACATTAGTGGAGTCCGATTCCTGTGGGCCCCGCTGAAATGGAGTCGTAAAAGGGGGTATAGGTGAATTGAGATAAAATCACGGAGGATTAATTATAGACACTACACTACAAGGGAATTACCTTTACCGGTAAAGTAGTAGATAAACTACAACCTAAAGACGGTAGAGGGAAGAAACCTCCGAGAATTGGTACATGACGTTAGATAGACGGACTAGTTAAGGTACGGAAGTTACTAAGTAGGTCTGAGTCACTCGATTACCGACACTGACACGACGGACTTAGACATCTTCTCAAACTCTTTAACCTTTATTTAATCTAAATAGTAGTAACACCCCGTAGACCAACCATAGTCTGAAAATTTACTTATACTTTGTCCAGCACGCTTGTCCGTCTACGAAAATAGGTCTGTCACAATAAGGAGATGAACGACATTAAGAGGGACCTCGTCAGCACTCAATCTTGGAAAGTCATTCATACGTATCTCCCTTCCTTAATTTTTGAGATTAGAAGGGGGACGAAACGAAAAGGAGATTACAAGGGGGTCTTGTAGGTTATTTATCGAAGCCATGATTTTCCACAATGACACCACGACACTATAACAAAACTTTAAAGACACTCTTGTATTTCTTCTACGGATCCGTACTTTGAATGACTCGTCTTGCAAACACACGAATTATATTTTGGACGGGACATCACTTAGTCTAACAGGATTCGTAGTGTCCAGGAATTTAGAAAACACTCATAGTTGTCTTAACTATCTTTCCTGTCTTCACCTGGGGGAACAAATATCATGACCACGAAAAGTAACTCATTGTGATCTCCACGGGTAGCGATGTTTTTGTCGGGAGTCAAGTCAAGTCAGCGAGTCAGCACAGGTTGAGAAACGCTGGGGTACTTAACGTCGTGCGGTCCGGAGGGACAGGTAGTGGTTGAGGGCCTCAAGTGAGTTTGAGTACAGGTAGCTCAACCACTACGGTAGGTCGGTAGAGTAGGAACCAGCAGGGGAAGAGGAGGACGGGGGTTAGGGAGGGTCGTAGTCTCAGAAAAGGTCACCCAGTTGAGAAGAGTACTCCACCGGTTTCATGACCTCGAAGTCGAAGTCGTAGTAAGGAAGGTTTCTTGTGGGTCCTGACTAGAGGAAATCTTACCCGACCAACCTAGAGGAACGTCAGGTTCCCTGAGAGTTCTCAGAAGAGGTCGTGGTGTCAAGTTTTCGTAGTTAGGAAACCACGAGTCGAAAGAAGTGTCAGGTTGAGAGTGTAGGTATGTACTGATGACCTTTTTGGTATCGGAACTGACTTCACTTCACTTCAGTGAGTCAACACAGGCTGAGAAACGCTGGGGTATCTGACATCGTATGGTCCGAGGAGACAGGTGCCCTAAAGGTCCGTTGTCATGACCTCACCTAACGGTAAAGGAAGAGGTTCCCTAGAAGGGTTGGGTCCCGAGCTTGGGTCCAGAGGGTGTGACATTTGTCTGCGAAACGCCAGACTCGGTGGAAATAACCGTTTCATCACAGAGACGAAAACTTATACGATAGATCCAACCAGCCGGGACGTAGTGATGATTACTGTGGTCGACTAACCCTTTCTGGGTTTAAGTCAACCTCAAACTGAAAAGAATTAAAAATAATCAGTACCCTTACTTTCCGTTCTCACACTAAAGACGACGTATTGGTGGTGACAAAATTACTATGATTATTTTAACCCCATCTACCAAAAACATATTTGGAAGAACGACCCCGTATTGGGTAATCATACATCTTAAAGAAATTAGAGGTTAATAGAAAACGACAAGAGTAGTATTTAAAAGTAATGATTATTTTCTTTTATTCTTAAAAAGAATGATGATGATTTAGATTCTTGAGTATTTCAACATTATTCAAGAACTTTTCTAAATTTACCCAAGGAATTCAAAAATTGAATCCACTTCTAAATAGAAACTCGTACTTCAGAATTCCGATAGGGATCCCTCTCGATAGTGTTTCCAGTAAGTCTGAAAACAGAGAAGAAACGACAATAGTAACAAATGGAGACGTAAAAGTCTTTTCAAATAGTTGTTTAAATTTAAAAGTTGTTCGATTCCCGTCAACAGAAAGTCTTGTTTGTTGTACCAACACTTTCTACAAAGGAATCTTTTGAGTCCTAAATTAAACAACTCTCGTTTTCGAAGACATACATGTAAAAACTAAAGGGTTTGGACTTCCTTTATTTGGATTGAAACAAAGAGTATCCTTTCTTCTGTCTTTGGCGAGATTTTACGTAATCTTTAACTAGTAACCATAAAATATAAAAAGTCGGTGAAAAGTTTTCTGTCCACAAACAATAGACATTAATTCTCTAGTCTCATCCGTAATAATAATAATAATAATAACGCTTCTTATTATTTGTCTAAACGGGTGACGCCCCGGTTTCTGTCTTCTAACAAGGGCAGAGAGACAAAGGTCAGTACGGCCGTCTGGTCCGAAGAAAGGTCGGAACGTATTCACCTCAGTCTACCGAAACCAAAGAGATCGTATACACAGACGTACCAGTCAGCACAGGTCGCGAGACACTGACGGCCCGAGGAGACAGATATCTTAAAAGGCCCGTTCTTATGACCTCGTCCAACGGGAACAGCAGAGACCCCCTAGAAGGGTTAGGTCCCTAGCTTGGGCGCAGAGAATACAGAAGGCGTGACCGTCCGTCCAAGACAAGGTCGATTCGGTGGTCCCTTAGGGAACCAAAGAGACGAGAGAATGTTTCAATTCAGACTACTGTGGTTTATGGTTGACTTCCATAACTTCCCAAAATTTAAACAAAATAAACCCAAAGGTCCGTTAAGACACTCTATTTGTTATATTTTCAATAACTGTCCGAACTAAAAATCCACAACTTTACGTCAGGTCACTCTAATCCGATGAGTCCCCAAGTGAAACCCACTAAGGAGTGCCGAGAACGATACGGTACGAGAACCATTTACTTAAAAATTTATTTACAGTCAATGTATTGTCAGGTCTAATTCATAAAGACCTAAGTAGAATTGGAGTCACATGAAGGACAAAACGAGCAATTAATACAAATACGTCGTTCATGAACGAGTCGACGAGGACATAAGAATGTAACACGCACGCACTATTCAGTGAAGCCAGGACAGGCTGAGAAACTCTGGGGTCCCTGACTCGGGTGGTCCGAGGAACAGACACCCTAAGAGGTCCGTTCTTATGACCTCACCCAACGACACGGGAGGAGGTCCCCTTCTACGATTACATCCGTGTTTGCAATTATTAAATATCAAGGACGGGAACTCTTCGACAGTCAGATCACTTCTTCTACCTAATGTAAAAATTGTCAAAATAATTTCATATTAACCGTATATTGTTTAATATATATAAATTTCATATGTCAAGTCATTCAAAACTGTATACCGATGAGTGTACTTCAGTAGAAAAACGGACACAAAATCAACCCCAAAGAAAAGAAAATTTACTTAAAGAAATAAAAGTAACCTCCGACTAATGAAATGTCATAACACCACCAAAAACGGTATGTAGTTGTACTTAGTCGGTACCATATCAGAAAATGAGAACTCAAAACCTTCACGAAATATACCAAATCCATTCAGAAAATAGTCCATGTACCTTATTTAGAAAAGTAATAGAAGTTAATGAAAACTTTTTGTCTTCAAAGATTAAAACTTCAGGTCAAATAATTAAGCCTCAAACCCCAAAACAAAACAAAAGCTCCCAAAAAAAAAAAAATTCAAGAAAGACTAAACTAATGACATCAAAATATTATTAAACACTTTAGTCACACTCGGGAGGTTGAAACAAGAAGTCTCAACAAACAACTTAAATAGATGTTTTTTCGAAGAATCTTAAAATTTTTTATTAAAACAAATGAATGAATACACAAAGCCGACACGACCCCCAAGCAACGAAACACGCACGAAAGAGATCAACACCGCTCACCCCCGAAGGGAAGTCACCACCACGGACCCGAGGGGTAACACCATCGAAGAGAGGGACACCTCGTGCCCAAGATCCGTGTGTCCGAGTCGTCGACGCTGAGTGGCCGAATCAACGACGTGTCGGACACCTTTAGAATCTGGTCCCCAGTTTGGACACACGGGACATAACCGTCCGCCTAAGCATAGGCGACGTGGTGGTCCCGTCAGGATCTTCAAATTAAATTAATTCCGACAAAACTTAGATGTCTAGTTAAACCCTTCTAGACTGAAAATTTTTTCAAAACAACTTCTTGTCAAGTGGCAACACAACGATAGCAAACACGTCGCGTTACTGACTCAGTACACATCCAGACGCACGCCGAAGGAGGTACCAGAAGAGGGAATACCAGACAGCGTCCTATGACCTGTGTCACGGGAGACGAGATGTCATCCCGGAACAACAAGGGTGTGAAAGATATCATTAAAAGGAAAGGACGAGGGTTTGAAGGTCAGGAAGAGCGGGGAGGAGAGGGAAGGCGAACCGTCGGTGTCGGGCAAGAGACACAGACTCAGACACGTGCGAAACACTTACACGAGCAAACACCGCAATGTGGGGTACATCTTCACTACCGGACACCACAGAAAGAGACGACTGAACGAAACGAATCATGTCCTTAGAGGTCCAGGTAAGTACAATGACGTCCACTGCAATAAGGTAAGAAAAACCACCGAGTCAGTATCAAGTCACACACACACACACACAGGCACACACACAGACACACCACACACAGGCACACCACACACACACACACAGGCACACACACACACAGGCGCACACACACAGGCACAGAACCGACAACATTCGTCACGACGACACTTGCATTCCCACGTGTATAGAAGAGAAACTTATGTGAACAGTATGTAAGAAATTTGACCCTGTGAAAGAGTTGGAACACAAACAAGTGGAACTATAAAAATTTTATATATTCGGTTAATGAACCAAGTCAAATCAAGTCAGCGAGTCAACACAGACTGAGAAACGCTGGGGTACTTAGCGTTGTGCGGTCTGGAGGGACAGGTAGTGGTAGAGGGCCTCAAGTAAGTTTGAGTGTAGGTAGCTCAGTCACTACGGTAGGTCGGTAGAGTAGGAACCAGCAGGGGAAGAGGTGGACGGGGGTTAGGGAGGGTCGTAGTCGCAGAAAAGGTTACTCAGTTGAGAAGAGTACTCCACCGGTTTCATGACCTCGAAGTCGAAGTCGTAGTAAGGAAGGTTTCTTGTGGGTCCCGATTAGAGGAAGTTTTACCTGACCGACCTAGAGGAACGTCAGGTTCCCTGAGAGTTCTCAGAAGAGGTTGTGGTGTCAAGTTTTCGTAGTTAAGAAACCGCGAGTCGAAAGAAGTGTCAGGTTGAGAGTGTAGGTATGTACTGGTGACCTTTTTGGTATCGGAACTGATCTGCCTGGAAACAACCGTTTCATTACAGAGACGAAAACTTATACGATAGATCCAACCAGTACTGAAAGGAAGGTTCCTCATTCGCAGAAAATTAAAATACCGACGTTAGTGGTAGATGCCACCAAAACCTCGGGTCTTTTTATTTCAGACTGTGACAAAGGTGACAAAGGGGTAAGTAAAGGGTACTTCACTACCCTGGTAGTGAACCATCTTATAGAGAAAACTCCACAACGGGGCACAAAAAAGTATTGATCTAAGTCAAATAAGTAAAACCATCCTTGGGGTGCTTTCATACCCGCAGGGACTATCGAGTCAACCATTTCTTAGGTGGACGTCACCTCCTCTGGGATCAAACTAAGGACTCAGCCCTTCTAGGCGAGTTCTTCCCTATCCGATGGGCGAGGTCATAAGAACCCGAAGGGAACTCCGAGTCGACCATTTCGTAGACGGACGTTACGTCCTCTAGACCCAAGTTAGGGACCTAACCCTTCTAGGGGACCTCCTCCCGTAATCTTGGGTAAGGTCATAAGACCGGACCTCTTAAGGTACCTGACATATCAGGTACCCCAACGTTTCTCAATCTATGTGGACTCACTGAAAGTGAAACGGTGACTTCATATAGAAAACTTCTCTTTTCATCCTGGTATTTTAGGTGTATGTTGAATGCACACATCCCTTGAATGTTCAATCGGGAAACTTATGGACAAAGGAAGTGAATACCCCTGATGTAGACACCTAAGTTAGTCGACGGCTAGCACATCGTGACATTGTAAGTGGTGACTTTTTTTGACGTCACATTCCCGCGGGTACGTGAAGTTTGAGTGCGACAAGTTCTCAGTCGACGCGATTTTTATCGTAACTAGAATCAAGAGTCACAACAGAACAAAGAGAAAAAGTATGCACTTTTCATAACAGAACGAGTTCCAAAAGTCGAAAATTAAAATGACAAACAACTAAGAATAGTTCGTCAATAACTCAACCGGTATCTTCAACCTTACTCGAATAAATCACTTTATCATCTTTAATAGCGGTGACACCTGTGGCGGGAACAAGAATACAAGTCCAGGGTACTTAATCTGCGGACACAATTTCCGGTTCGAACCATGGACAAGAATAGTCTACAATTAATACGAAAAGAGGGAGGGACAGAAGAGTACGTATTATAGGACCAATATGTTTCGGGAAACTTCATAAAACGGATAACCATCCGTTTAGGATTTAAATTAGAATAACTATGAAAAGAATCCCTTTCCAAAATATATTTTAAATAAAAGAGTTGTTACGTTTAATTTATAATGGTAGTCAAATGACTGTGACTTCTGTCACCTGAAAATATTTTGTGTCAGAAATACATGAGTAGTTTCTTTTTTACTTATACCGTCTGAAAATAAAAGAAACAACTAACCTGGTAAGTAAGTGACACGCAATTTATAACACCAACGAAGACCTTCGTAGTAAAAAAAGAAGTACACTTTATTATTCAGTAATTCTGATCACCCCAAAAAATAGACGAACACAAAGAATTGTCTCTGGGAAATCTCCCACATCAAAAAAAAAAAAATTCTCCCACATCAAAAATTCTTTATTAAAAAAGACTTTTTATTATCACCGTCTAACAAACAAAGTCCATGACTTGTCATGTCACTTATGTGTCCGATACGGCTTTGTATGGCGACCCGGGCCTCGGTGCTTCTGTCCTCGCCTTCCACTCAAGTAGAGATGAACTCATAGTGTGCCGGGTTTCGATTCCTTACACCCGAACCGGGACCATGCAAGACAGAAGGTAGATGAGAGTGAAGTCTTTATATTAAAAGAAGAATTTAAGCTATCATGTCCAAGTGATCATCAATTTTGTCTAAGTGGTCGAGATATATGAGTCTCTTCTTGTCTCTTTCTTTCCGGTCTATAGATTTGGCTCTGGTCCTTCCCGTGTCGAGAGACGTCCGCAGAGACGACAGCTAACATTCGTAGGTTACTTTCAATTGAAGGTTGTTGTTTGAATTAAGCTCACCTAAGATTAATGTCGAATTTCGGAAATTTGTCGGAAGAATCAACAGGAATTGAAGACACTCTAATCCATTCACCCCCTTTGGACACAACCCTGTCAAACGGATTATGGTATTTTGTCAACGACCGTCTTGGATACCACTCGAAACTACGACGACAGAGACCAAAGAATAACTTCATGTAAGAATGCGAAGCTGTAAAAACGAAGGGATCTCCGTTTAAAAATAACTTTTGGACACACACCGTTTACACACACACAAAGTCACCCTTCTCGGTAACACCGTCTTTTTTAGTCGGGGGCGGGAACATCGGCATGTCGGAATAAGAAACGTTATGGAGTTCAGGTCAACGATCAGACGGAAACAAAACCTATTTCGTATACCGACGTTATCAATGATTCCACCTAAAAATTAAGAAATATTAAGAAATGTCTGATCGTCCTTCCGAAGACAACGACAAGAAGTCACACTTCGTAACTACCCTTATAGTAATATACGTACAAATACTTCTCTACTTATAAATCTTAAAGTACAAAGGTTTTAGTGGTAGAGTAGGTTGAAAAGGACAGAGGTGTCCGTTTAACAATAACAAACGAAACTAAATGAACGGAAAAATTTTTATTAAGACACGTGAGTCGTCAACTTCCGTCGTCCATCTTAAATTATAACTTAACAATGTGAAAAAGAAATGGAGTCGTGAACTGAGGAACCCTGATCAAAAACCCGTGATATGTCACTACAATGTTTGAGTCACTGAATCTCGTCAAGAAGGTCTTGTCTCCTTTCTCGAGAACAGGTCTATGTTTCCGGTCCAGAAACCACAACCCTCCTTTTGTCTCTCGATTTAGGGAAACCAAACGGGTGGTTTAGAAAATTGGAGCTTCTGAGTGACAATTACTACATAGACAAATGTCATATAAGACAGAAAAGTAAAATGACGGATTACGAACCATGAGGTGTTATGCACACGGAACCTGAAGGACTAAACGACTCTGTATTTCGGTAACCAACCAACCAAACATTACATAATTGGGACGGCTTCAGAGGCTGGGACGGGACGGCCCCCAACAACAGACGACTCACGCAAAGGGGTGAGGAGGAGCGGGGCAGACAACGGGGTCCCTGCTGACCGTCGCCGCGTCGTGACTCTAGCAACGGTAGCTACGGGACGTGAAGGCTGCGATGGAGCTGGTCAAACGCGGACTCTTCTAGTCTGCCCTCGAATTGTTCCGGTCATTGGAATAAAGAGGCAGGCAGACCGTCGACGTAGATAGACGACGGCAAAATAATTACGACTTAATTACGAGAGACCGTTGAGGACGTCGCAGTCCTGCAAACGGGTGTCGCGAGGACTCAATTGCCCAGACAGTCGAACATGTCCTACACGAAAGACAAAACATTAACAAACTGCTGACTACGGTCTATCCGACAACGAACCATAATTCGGGGTGTGTACGTAAATAGAGTAGTTCATGTAAATCGACGAAACCTTGTCATAGCAAAATTTTGCTATATCTTTGCTTACTTGGAACTTTCAAAAAAAGTCTGGATGGGTTACTGTGAAAGAGACGTTCCATACGATAGTCCTAATTTTGTCTATTTGGTACTTTCACTTCAGTGACAACAAGAGTATAACCATGCTCAGTACATTTAATAAATAAACCGTTAAACCGTATAAATACTACCGTGTATACCGGAAGACACGAATCGAAATAGAGGACATTAGTAAAAGAAAAAATTAACACAATGTCTTTATATTTTTACTCGATCTGGATAACAATCAAGTCCAAAAATGATTAATTGGTATTATTTATTTGATTGAATGTTATCGTAAGATTAAGACAAGAGATCCATCTATCCCGGAATGGTTTTGACAGCGAAAAAAGAAATCAAGGAGTTTAATGAGAGTACCGGTTCTGACTGGGTTGAGACTTTTGGTAAAAAATCGAAGGTACTTATCCCAAACCAGTACTTTGACAGACGAATCTGTTCCGCACACAAAACGTACTGGGGGTACACGGTCAGGGATGTATCCGAAAACCATTACTCTCGGCTGGCCCACATGGCGACGTTCGCTCGACCCTCACGACGACCTGACCGTACACACCGGGAGAGATATAGTAGAGGTGTAGAAAAGGGACCCAGACTGGTGTCCTTACCGGAGACACACCACGAGACGATTAGGGTCGAGTTCATGGAATGGAAAGGACAACAACAAATATTTTATCGGCTTATTAGGTCTATCCGAAAATGATATGAATTTTGAATCCCCATAAAGGTTATATTAATGTAAACGATAGAATATAGGATTACATGAACTCTTAGATTAAACGACAACTTGTATAAAAAGTTTATATGTTAATCCAATAAAATTGTAAACTTCAAGAGTTTTCCCTAGGGTATTTTTCAAACTTCTCATTTACGTAATAAAAGGTTTTAACTTGAATGTATGTCTAAGGTAAAAAGAAATTAAGGAGTCTTTTCGACAGGTTTTTCTGACAAGAAACTATACAGTTGTCAATATTAAAGAGAAAATATACTGAGTACTATGACTCCTTATAGAAAATCCATGGAAAATTTACACTCGGACGAAAGTGACGGATTTGAGAACGGAATTTCGTCAACAGAGGTTCGTGTACCACAAAAATAATGTGTCGTATAGTTCATCTTATTCTAAATATAAATCGAAAAGTAGTTTTCACAAACACTTACCCAGTGTACCAGTAACTATCATCTTCATCACCCACACCCCCAGGATCCTATGGTCCCTCCGGGACTACGTTAGATCATAGGAAAATTCTTCTCTAATCCAGTATGTTTTTGTTTGTTTGTTTGTTTGTTTTTTTTTTTAGTCCTCACGTACGCGTGTCTTACTTATGGTGCACACCCAGATGTACTTCCACTGGTAGACGTGCGGTTCCTCTCCCAGAGTCTTCTTTGGTTTGTGCACCTGTGGGACTAGAACGTGAAGATCAGAGGATTTGACTCTTCTCATTACAGACAACCAAATGAGTGTATCAGATACACCGTGAAACAATGCCGTTCTTTATGTACCTTTAAATCTCTCTGTACATACTTTTCCTTTACATAAATTGGTAATAACATGTAATTGTGTGTAAGGTTCCAAGAAAAAAAAAATTACCTATTATAAATATAAGGGTGTTTATGAAAAGGACGTCCTCGACCTAGTAAGTGAAAATGTCTATATTGGGACCTGTATTTATTTATAAGAGTAAAAATTAAGGGGTACCGATTGACTACTGTGGTGTTGGACCTCTCGTATAATTTAATTTACAAAGTGTAGAGTGACCCAAAACATTTGAATCCAAATGTCGTCTTGAGACATAATTTAGTGAAGTCTCTATTGAACATGTCACGAAAAAAAAAAAAAAAACATACGGTCTTTCTTTGATCTGTCCTTGTCTTTTTGAGGTAAAAAGGTTTACTTCGTTATCTGGCCGAAAGTGGTAGTCTTAAGTCACACCTAGAGACTCGAGGTCCCCGAACGACGAAAATCCGCTATGAGTCCGAAGGGGCCGTCACGTCACCAGAGACTCGAGGTCCCCGAACGATGAAAATCCGCTATGAGTCCGAAGGGGCCGCCACGTCACCAGAGACTCGAGGTTCCCGAACGACGAAAATCCGTAATGAGACCGAAGGGGTCGCCACGTCACCAGAGACTCGAGGTCCCCCGAACGACGAAAATCCGTTATGAGTCCGAAGGGTCGCCACGTCACCATTTCTTAGACGGACTGTTGTGTCCTCTGTACCCGCCTCGGGGACCCGACCCTTGTAAGGGGACCTCCTCCTTCACCGTCAAACGAGGATATAAGAACGAACCTTCCAAGGTACCTGTCTCCTCGGATCAGCTGATATCCGGCCCCCAACGTTTCTTAGTCTGTTTTGACTCGCTGACTCCTGTCTGTGTGTGTTGTCCATCGTCGGCTTTCCGTCCGGGTGTCTCGCGAAATAGTAGAGTCCTTTGTTGACCGAGATAGGTCCGAGGAGGGCCGGATGACCTGGGTGTAGTACTGACTGCTCTTCTCGGACAAAAATTTCCCTGCTCAGTCTGAGGAAAGTAGACTGACTATGTCACTTCGACACAAAATTTGGACACTTTCCAGTCGATCCATTGTAAGAGATCCTCTTGACAGAAACCTAACTTTTCTAAATACTGAAGTCCTACATTTTCATCGTTTATGGAGTCGTTTCCTTCTTTCTTTAGTAGACACCATTCAACACAAATCGGTACAATCTGAGTTAGGTTATTCTAATTCATTGCTTATATAAGGTACCTCAGTAGACCTAGTCTTTAAATTGTTTCACTCCTCTGGTAGACTCGTCCTTTAGTGGTGAAGGGAAAATTTTTGATTACATAACTAAAACGACAAAAACAATAATAGTGGTTTAAGTCCTCACCTAACAATGTCACGAACTAATTGTTTTGGCTAGTCAGGAGCGACAATTATCAAGTTTCTTCAAGTTATAGACTAGTAAATATTAAAAAAGAACTTCAGACAATAAAATGAAAAGTCCTTATAACCAAGTTTTACATAGTAAAAATCACTCAAAAGGGAAGTCAAAGAGTTACATATCTTAGTCTTATTGGTATCTTTATATATTAGATTAGAGACTAAAGTATGTACCCTTTAGATTCCAGATTTACTACAAAAGTAAAATATAACGTAGAACTTTTCCGTTGTAGGTAAATGATTCCAATGTCAATAAAATTTCTGTTTTATAGTAGATATTAAAATGTAAAGTTTCTTAGTAAAAGTAAAAACATCCTGAAAGGTGTGTCTATAATTCAAAGTATATTTACACAAGTTTCCACTGTATTTATAACATAAATAAATTAAATAGGATTAATATAAAAAGTATGAAATATTACTAGAAGTATTATTATACTATTACCGGTATTTTAATCAACCTAACTGTATACTCCTGAATCGACTATATGATTCAGAATCGATAATCAAAAAATTGATTTGATTACCACCAGGGTCCCAAGAGGAATAATATATGTTACACCACTTATAGAAACACCTCGAAGGGGCCACCGAGTCTACCACTTCTTAGACGGACGTCACGTCCTCTGGACACAAGTCGGGGACCCGACTCGTCTAGGGAACCTCTTCTCTTACGTCGGGTGAGACCATAACAACGGACCTCTTAGGGTACCTGTCTCCTCGGACCGGTCGATGTCAGGTACCTCAGTGTTTCTTAGTCTGTACTGACTCGTTGATTATGAAAGTAAAATTTGTAGAAACATGTCAACAATGAATTAGTTTATTTTCTTTAAATGTTTCTTCTTTAAATATTTTAACAATGACTTAGATTCCTATTAAAATTCTGTTATAACGAAATAAGAGAAGATTTTCCAAGAAGTCAACGAGTCAGACCCCTTTTTTTTTTTAGTCCTCACGTGCGCGTGTCTTATTTATGGTACACACCCACCCAGATGTCCTTCCACTGGCAGACGTGCGGTTCCTCTCCCAGAGTCTTCTTTGGTTTGTGCACCTGTGGGACTAGAACTTGAACATCACAGACCGAGAAGTTGGAGAACCTGACGTCGTGCGGTCCGGAGGGACAGGAAGTGGTTGTGGGTCTCAAATCAGTTTGAGTACAGGTAACTCAACCACTACGGTAGGTTGGTGGAGTAGGAGACAGTAGGGGAAGAGGGCGAAAGTTAGAAAGGGTCGTAGTCCCAGAAAGGTCTCTCAGTCTAGAAGTGTAGTGCCCCGGTTTCATAATCAAAGTCGAAGTCGTAGTCAGGAAGGTCACTTATGAGTCCTGACTAAAGGAAATCCTACCTGACTAACCTAGAGGAACGTCAGGTTCCCTGAGAGTTCTCAGAAGAGGTTTTGGTGTCAAGTTTTCGTAGTTAAGAAGCCGCGAGTCGAAAGAAATATCAGGTTGAGAGTGTAGGTATGTACTGGTGACCTTTTTGGTATCGGAACTGATCTACCTGGAAACAACCGTTACAGGGATGAAAAATTATACGACAGATCCAACCAGTATCGAAAAGAAGGTTCCTCGTTTGTAGAAAATTAAAGTACGGATGTCAGTGGTAGACGTCACTAAAACCTCGGGGGGTTTCATTTCGGACAGTAACAAAGGTAACAAAGGGGTAGATAAAACGGTACTTCACTACCCTGGTCTACGGTACTAGAATCAAAAGACTAACAACTCAAAATTCGGTTGAAAAAGTGACAGGAAAGTGAAAGTATTCTCCGAGAAATCAAGAAGAAGCGAAAGACGGTATTCCCACCACAGTAGACGCATAGACTCCAATACTATAAAGAGAACCGTTAGAACTAAGGTCGAACACGAAGTAGGTCGGGTCGTAAAAAGTACTACATGAGACGTACATTCAATTTATTCGTCCCACTGTTATATGTCTGAACTACATGCGGAAAGGACTAAACCTTGGTCAGACAACAAGGTACAGGTCAAGATTGACAACGAAGAAGTATGTCTAAAGAGTCCTCCGCTCATTCCACCAGACCATAAGGGTAGAGGAATTCTTAAAAAGTGTCAAACAACACTAGGTGTGTCAGTTTCAAAACCGTATCAGTTATTTCGTCTTCATCTACAAAAAGACCTTGAGAGGAAAAAAGCTACTAGGTCGTCTTCAACCATTAAACTAGAGACCAAGTAGACGGAAAAGATTTAGGTAGAACTTGTAGACCTTCAAGTACCAAGTGCATGACAACTTCAAACCGAACCTCTTAAAACTCGTAATGAAACGATCAAACTCGTAAAAAACCGTAACGGAAAAAAACACTAACCTTACTTTTGACTGGAAAAGGTCAGGACACCGGTGACGACTCAAGAGGTTTAAACGACCGTATAACTACGTCGTGAAAGTATCGTAGTAGAAACTCTAAACTTCATCGTGTTGACCTTAAGGTAGTGGAGGTAATCGAAACAAACATCACTACGAAGTATTCCGGGTGCACTGAAGTTTGAGGTCCTACAGACCGAGATCCACTCACTAGTGTGGTAGCACTAATAGACCCAGCACTTCTAGAAAAAACACATCAAGAAGACACATAACAACGGTGGAGAAGAATTATAGAAGACGGAGAGAATCCAAGTATGGTAAAGACAGAAAATTTTCTAAGATTTCCGTGAATTTTTTTAGGGTACGGCGTCAGGTACACCAACGTTTCTCAACCTGTGATGACTCGCCGACTTGTTGTTGACCCGGAATCGACACCGAACACTTGAGAATCAACGCCTTACACCCCAGTTCAGGGGACTGGTCCCTAGTGTGGGTTCGGAAGACGCAACCCTCGTACCTCAGAATCAGTGACCCGGTGGTCCCTGCAGGGAAATCCGTGAAAAATATAAACAAAAATCCTTTAGTGTCATAAGATTTTGTATTTTAGTAATAGTCATACTTGAGACCTAATCAAACAATCTGTCTATACAATATAACTGAATTATATTTGTTGAGGAATCCTGTTATTAATTTAGTAATTAGATCTTTTGTCATACTACATGAATGCAATACTACTTCCTGCACTAAATTAACACAAGAGAATCCGGCCGATCTCAACCGAAACGTCGGACTCAGGGCGAAGTCGGGCACACGAGCACGGACGCACAGCGTCCCTACAAACGTGTCTTATAAGTGGACTTATGGCAGACAAAGGACCCGGGTCGAGACCCGGACATCCAAAACTTTTAACAAGAAACAAAGGAAAAAATCAAAGAACCGAAGGAAAGGGGTACAGAAAAATGGTGAAGGGTCGACCCGTGATCAAAAATTAAGATCTATGGTCATAAAAGGAGGACAGTGAACGAAGAGTTCCGGGGGGGCCGTGGGAAGTCCTGGGGTTTTAAGGGAGAGAAGAATTGCAGGGTAGTTTTGAGTAAGTGAGTCAACACAGGACGAGAAACGTTGGGGTACCTGATGTATCAGGTACCTTGAGAGGTCCGGTTTTATAACCTCACCCATCGTAAAGGGAAGAGGTCCCTTAGAAGGGTTTGGTCTCTGACTTGGGTCCAGAGGGCTTAACGTCCACCTAAGAAATACTTGACTTGGTGTTCCCTTCGGGTCCTTATGACCTCACCCATCGGATAGGGAAGAGGTCGCCTAGAAGGCCTGGGTCCTTAACTTAGCCCCAGAGGACGTAAAGTCCGTCCAAGAAATGGTTGACTCGATAGTTCCTTCGGGGTAAGACTCGGTCCTCATAAATAACCATAGAAGATGAATGACTCCAAACTTACGACGAAGAAAAGGGGTGAAAATTCATCAAATAATCACTTTTTATTTATCGAGACAGTACCACTTACAATCCAGTCCGACACTACTCTTAAATCACTCGTTCCAGAGAAAATGACGAGACTAATTAGAGTTCACGAGACCGAGTACACCCCTTTTTAAACGACGGTCACACCTCGAGGACTCTTGAGGATCGTGTAAGGGGATCCTTCTTTCTTGAACTACTAAGAAAGCGGTAGAGATAGTGATAGACTAGAAACAAAGAATGGTTTCTTCGAGCCAATAATAGGACTAATCACCAGAGACTGTACACTCCCTAGAGAGAGGAATGACCCCTGACCTCTCTTCGTTCCCAACAGGGAGATTTCCCCTGAGTCTCCTCGAACGACGAAGAGAGACTAACGACTGCAACCTTCACCAACCAAATTTGTGTTATTTTCTTAAGACATTGTTGTCGGTTCTATACCTTCGTTGGGCTCACGGTACGGGTGGTAGTCTGTTTACCTATTGCATATGCTACTTTGGAATAGGTCGGTAATTTGTCTTACCTCAAGATGGAACGTGTCGTCACACCTATCCGGATCTCTCATAATACGAACCACTTTATTCTCTTTCCGTTTATGATATACTATAGGGAATATACCCCCGAAGGGACCACCGAGTCTACCATTTCTTAGGAGAACTTTACGTCCTCTGGACCCAAACTAGGGACCCAACCTTTCTGGGGACCTCCTCCCGTACCGTTGGGTGAGGTCATAAGAACGGACCTCTTAGGGGTACCTCTCTCCTCGGACCGACCGACGTCAGGTACCCCAGTGTCTCTCAGCCTGTACTGACTCGCTGATTCGTGTCGTGTCGTGGTAAATATACACCTTAGACACATATGTTTTGTCTTTGTCCGAGTGTCTATATTTTGATCACCAATGCCTCCCCTCACCCTTCCCTACCCCCGTGTAGTCCCAGTACCCTAATTCTCTGTGTTCGATATATTTTATCTATGCCTCCCCTCACCCTCCCTACCCCCCGCGTAGTCCCAGTACCCTAATTCTCTCTGTTCGATATATTTTATCTATGCGTTGTTCCTATGTATCCTGGTGTGGCCCTTAATGTCGGTAATAGAACATTATTGAAAATTACCTCACATTAGACCTCTTTATGACTTAGTGAAACGACATATGGACTTTGATTATATTATTTAGTTAGTCTGGAGATATTTTTCCTTGAAACATAAATTAGTAATCAATAAGAAAAGGGACAAAATGTTCATAAAGTGCAGTAAATTAAAGATAGACTAACGGAAAAATTTCAAAATAACACAAGCTAGTTTTGTCGTTTACGTCCTATTGAAGTCAAAACATCAAACAAAGACAACACCGGTAAAAAGGTCGAAAAAAAAAATCATTTTGACCAAGCTAAAACGAAGCCTATTAGATTTATAAAGTTTAAGAGACAACAAACCGAAATCAAAGTGATTCGATAAAAACGAATAAAATTTCTTTTAAATCGGGTCTATACATCTCTATCGTCATAACCTTCTCTGATTTCAGCAAGACTACCGTATTTCGTCTTTTGTAATTGATCCTCCGATTCTTTAAAAGGAGAAGTAGATCCGTGCAAACCTCCTAAACTGTCCTTTCGTTCACCGTTTCAATACAGATAAGACTGTCTTCCAGATAAGGAAACAACCGTATTTCCGGTTCTCTTAGACATAGAAAGTTCTTCTTGGACGAGTTTTTTTTAACTCGAGAAACTATCAAAACTGGACTTTCTCTAAAAGTTTTCGAGACACGTAGACTAATACGTCCATTAAACACTCAAGATCGCATTCGAGACATGGTGTCGTAACTTATTACCAGACCATGATTGAATATTAATTATAGACGGTCCTAAATGTCGGATACTCCTCCACCTTCTTTATCGGAACAATTAGGTAGGTCTGTCACACATTTTATTTAAAAATATGGAAACATCGTTGAAGTCTCTCGTTAAGTGTCATAATGCACACCCAAAGCATCTCCGTAGAAAGAAATAGGAACCAAAAAGAGACCCTTGTAGACAGTGTGTAACAAGAAAAATAAAATAAGTGACAATATGTATTCTATAGAAAATCCGAAACGAACCATGAACTCTTTCGGGTCCCCTATAAACGAAACGATAATATAATTTGAAGAATTGTATCAGACTACCAAAGTCTTTTGATTCTTGGGAATCCTCCGTCTTTCCGGTTGATCGGACTGTCGTTTCTTTACCTTTAGTCTTTGAGATCCCGGAATTTGACGCTAGAAGAGTTTATATTTTACTCGATAAGTAAATTAATTATACGTCGGTCGTAGGAGTCCTATATGACACGAAAAACGTCCATTGACCTTTTAAAATTTTTCTTCATTAGATCGAATTTTATGTCGACACTTTGATCTCAGAACCTCGACCTTCCCTATAATTTCCAATAGAATATCGGTCCGTATCCTCAGGGAAAATATATATCCCTGAGTAAATTATATATCAGCGAATTCACAAAGTCACCGTTCTTCGTGTAAATTTTCGATTGGTGTCAATAATTAGATCAGGGTTATTAAGTCTCTCTCTCGACTCCTTCGGATTATCATTATTGAGAAATGACATTACTTTTTATCATTAGTTTTCAAAAGTTTATTTTGAGACAGAATTTACGGAAAGACAGGTAATCAGGGAGTATCAAGCATTGACCTTAGGGTAATTAAGAACTTTATAGAGACTATGAAAGTAAACATAAACAAACTTAACCCCTTCCCCCTGTTGACTCTGGGCATAACCGAATTCCCGAAACTAAACGGGTCGTAGTTTCGTTTAGTCATTAATCTTGACCAGTAAAGAATGAGAGAAGGAACACATTAGGGTCCTAAAAAAAGAAAAAAGGCAAAGGAAACCGGGGATCCTTTTTTTTCCTCTTTCTCTCTCTCTATTGTATTCGAACTATTACCTATGACTACGATCATGTAGTCAGTCTTTATGACGATCACAGACCAGTGAGTGTAACGAAACTACAAAGAAAGTAACAAGTCCGAATGACACCTAAAGAAGCAGGACCTCAAAGAAGTCTCTTGGACAGACGTCACCGATGTCCTTTGACCCCGACACCACGGAAACCCCCACTACGATCTGATTTTCCACTCACTCAGGCAACAATATTCTTCCTATTATCAAAAAACTGATTCCTTATCTCAATCAGGAAGATTGGTCTAAAGATAACCAGACCTGGTTATCTGGTGTTTTTAGATTTTCTTTTCTTTTTCTTATAAACTATGTTAGAAAAAAATAACATATACGTCCTTAGACATAAAAATACAAGTTTAGACATAAAAATAAGGGACGTCTCCAGTGTAGAGAGACTAGATAGTCTGTGTCGTAAATCAACTTATTTCTCCGGTTTTACTGATACTTCAAAGTTGGGTTTGGTGGGTGCGTTCGGGTAAGGAAATGCTATCACTCCAAATGCCTGTCTCGACAAAGACACTCACAGAGCAAGTAAGTGGTCTGAATCCCGTGCAGACGGCGAGAGATCCGTGACACCATCCAAGACTCTTATGTCACCACCTATTCCACACCAGAGACGAAACCTTAAGTGTCAGATCGTAGACTCTCTCTCCGGACCCGTTTACGTCGTGGCTCTTCACTCACGAAGTCATCTCCGCGTACTACCCACCCGTACGTCGCACCCCCTCGACGTACTCCTCCGTAAACCATGAGTTCTTCCTACTTGTAAAGAGCGTGAAGTCCAAACATGGATAGTTGTCTCGATGACCAATAGATAGTATAGTACTGAAAAAAAAGGAGAGTTCTCATAGTCAATGTCGTTTATCATAATATGAAAATGAATCCTTCCGACGAGAAGACACAGTCGGGCCGACCAGACTGTGTCGACTCCCGCGACCTCCTGTCGGGCCCGTGCGCGACCTCAGTCACGTCTGGGGCGTCCCGTGCCCGTGCGCAGGAGGCGACCTGGTGGGGCGAAGTCCGAGGCCGACGTTCAGACTCCGAGTCGACAGGACGCGTCCCGGTGGACGTGGAGACTAGTCGGTCGGCGGTCACCCCTCCGAGGGAGTTCGGAGACTCCTTGAGTGTCTTGGGTCCTTCCACGACACCGTCAACACAATGTTTCGTATATGTATCCCACTCTACCCCTCTCTTATGTCTCGGAGGGACGGGGCGGGGACACGACACTGTCAACACAATGTTTCGTATATGCATCCCACTATCCCTCCCTTATGTCTCGGAGGCACGGGGCGGGGACACGACAGTTTCGTACAGTGAAAGGATCGTGCACTTACACAAACAATCCTTCGAGGTGGCTGGAAACCACCGGTCTCAAAGACACCCCCGAAGTAATGTACCCGCGGTACCCAGTAGGGACCGGTACGAAGTCAAGGGGAGAGGGATCTCAAGTCACTGAGTTTCATGTTAGGAGTTCGTCAATCTCCGGGTGACCGTCAGTGAGAGTGGTCGTATTGTTTGTGGGATAGTGAGTCAAGTCAAGTCAAGTCAACAAGTCCGCACAGGTTGAGAAACACTGGGGGTACTTGACGTCGTGCGGTTCGGAGGGACAGGTAGTGGTTGAGGGTCTCAGGTGGGTTTGGGTACAGGTAACTCAACACTACTGTAGGATGGTAGCGTAGGAGACAGCAGCAGGGCAAGAAGAGAACGGAAGTTAGAAAGGGTCATAGCACAGAAAAGTTTACTCAGTCAAGAAGCGTAGTCCACCTGTTTCATAACCTCAAAGTGGAAATCGTAGTAAGGAAGGTTACTTGTGGGTCCTGACTAGAGGAACTCTTACCTGACCAACCTAGAGGAACGTCAGGTCCCCTGAGAGTTCTCAGAAGAGGTTGTGGTATCGAGTTTTCTTAGTTAAAAAGCCGTGAGTCGAAAGAAATATCAGGTTGAGAGTGTAGGTATGTACTGGTGACCTTTTTGGTATCGAAACTGAGCCCTTTACCGTTTCCAAAACTTCGAGGACGGTCCTTGGGTCCTGTTTTTAGACTGTCTATAAAACAAATATGATGTCAACAGTTTTATTGTTCTTTTGCTTCGTTTATATTTTGTCGGTTGACCGGAACTATCGATTTGATCTATGTCTACTTTAGGAAGAGTTTACGAGTAACCCTTAAAGAGACATTGTTAAACATATTAGTAGACTGTAATCGCCTTAGTGTGATACATACGATACGAGACTGGAGGAGAAGATCTTTTGGGCATCAGAGTACTACCGAGCGTTGTGGTTTTTGACGGGTGTCAAAAATTATAAGACAACATACATGGATATACGGTAACAAATAAGGTGGTTAAGAGGTAAGTATGTCAAAAAAATTAAAATATATTCGTCTCGTTCAAAGACGAATACATACAATATGTATTTATAAAAGAATCCCAATTAAGGATCTTCACTTTAATTACTGAGTTTCCTGTCCCTATGTTGTATAAAATTATAAATGGTGTTTGACAAGAAGAGTTTCCGTCATAGTTAAATGTCACAGAAGAAACGTTTCCGTTAGAGTGTTGTCATCCCAAAACAGTTAGAATTAAAGAGACTCCAAGTTATCAAAAGTATACAAAATAACCAGTAAAAACAAACACTTAACAAACAAGTACAGTAGACGGGAAATCGAAAATCAGTTATCTAAACCAAAAGTAACCGAACATTATTGAGAAACATATAAGTCTTTATAATTAATAGACAGTAGGTTGAATCGTTGACTTATTGTATACAATGTCCATAAAAAGAGACAAAAAAGTAAATAAAGTCGGACAACTCAACACTAGTCGGATAATAGGATACCCCAATTAAAAATACACAAATGTAAAAACACCGTACGAATTTTTTTAAAGAAGATAAGGAATAAGATTTCTGAAAGTGTCTGTAAAAGAAGTATAAGTCTTTATTTTTGGTGTAATAATCAAAGTCATAAAACTTACAGATATCTTCTTTCTTAAAGACCAAAAATAAAATACTTTAAGAAATAGTAGGACTTAAACAAACTCCTTTGGACAAAAAGTGAGACCTGAATAACTAGAATACTGTCTGTGAAAAAAGACAAAAAGAGAATTCATTTTATTTACTCATCTAAGTGTAGTAGTTAGGTCCTCGGTCCAGACGGTGTTCGGAACCAGTAAACACTACCTGTTAAACCCTTCGAAATATTTACACAAGTAAAACAAAGAAAAGAAATACCACATTTTTTCGGAAAGTCTGACGTCGAAACGAACGAGACCACTGACGACTCCCATCATAAGGTTCTAAAAGTAACACATTAAATAAAAGTGTCAATAGTTGTTAAAGACAACACTGGTACACAAAAAAAAGGTCAAAATAAGTTTTTATTAACTGTATGTCTTGATATTTCAAATTCTACAGGTTGTATTACTAAACTGAATGTAGTACTTTAATCATAGTTCATCCAAATCACTTATAGGTAGTAGAATATATCTACGTTGTAATTTCTTCATCTTTTTAAAAAAAGGAACACTACTCTTAAGAGTCCTAAATATGAGGGAACGTTGAAAGTAAATATTACATGTCGGCACAATTAATAGAAATAGTGCAACATGTAATGTAAGCATCACGAACGAATAGAACCTTGACCTTCAGACATGGAAAACCCCTGGAAGGAAATTAAGGGAGAGTGGGACGGAGGATGGAAACCATCGGTCTTTAGACCAGTACAAAAGGATGCGTAAACAAAAATTTCACACTAACTGGATGTCGTGACAATCAAGAACCGCGTGTCGTCACCAAGACACAAAGACATGTAAAGTCTTGCCAGAGGTACTGTTCAGACCGACAGAAGACAGTGGCGCGCTTCTGGAATGCATTAATGGCGGACATGAGGGACACGACACGTAGGCGTGGGTGCTGAGGGAGGGTGGAGTGAAGGCCGTCGGTGGACAAACAAGAGACATAAACAACAACAAAGACAAACTAATACAAACAGGTACACAAAACAAAAATCTAAGTCGGGTATCCACTTTAGCGTGTCAGACACAGAAACCAAATAAAGCGAGTCCTATTATGTGAGATCCAGGCAGGTACAACAACGCATCGCGTGCTAAAGTAACAATACCGGTTCATCATCAAGTAACATACATATGTGTAGAAGTAGGTAAGTGGATACCTACCCGCGAATCCAACGAAGGTATAAACATTTATTACAGCGTCACTTGCGTCCCCATGTGCGTAGAAAGTCCAATGGAAGTTCAACAGACCTCTCTCACCTTACCAATAATGGCCCGAAGTCTCTACGGTGACTCAATTACCTAAACCTTTTACCGAGACCCTCGAAAAAAAAAATTGAGAGACCCTCAACGACTATTAGTCGGTCCAAATTCTTTATGATGTAAGAGAGGAAAGCACAACGTATCAGTGGGAAGTTAGACACCGGAGTAAAAATTCTACTCCTTTGGTTCCAAAATACGTCTCCGATTATTTTGACGGGTTTCTTTGTGTCGGTTGTCAGTCTTGGTCGTAAGTATAAACCGGACAAAAGGAGTTTTTGGTCACGACACCGACACCAACGATAATCTGTTGTACGACTTTCGCAAGACACAACATGATTTACGAAAGGAATCTACATGCTCAAGCATCGTCGGATGATCCATACTCCACAAAAACAGAAACACTACATTGACTCCGTTCCTCCATTATCGGAGTCCAGTGCTCCTACCGTTCACCGTCCTGATCCTAAGTTTGGTCCTAGTTGCGGGCTCTCAGGTCACAGACACGCAAATTTACAGTAGCAATAACCGGTGTCTGAGACATAGATCTAAATCTAAACCTTTAACGGTGAGATCTCTACCACCGACTTAAGAACTGCACTCATGTTAATTCCGTGGTTTCTAACTCCGGAAGTATTATAGGTGACCTTCTAACCCCCACCAACCATCCCAGTGTACCATGGTTCTAATCTTTGGCATCGGTCCCGAAGGGACCACCAGGTGACCAATTCTTAGGTGGAACGTCACATCCCCTGTGTCGAGCTAGGGACCAGGTCCTTCTAGGGTGCCGGTGTCCCGTCGACACGGACGCGTGGCACTGGTGACTCGGACGCTCGGTGTCGACGACTTCAGGTTCGCAGACCTCGGGCACGAGACGTGGGTCTTTTCGGTCGAGTCACTCTTTGGACACCCGGTGTTGACATCGGGGGAGAACGGGGTTGGTCTCTTTCGGGTGTACGTCGTCGTTTCTGGGTCGCGACGGTTTTTATTTATCATTATGAAATTATATATATATATAAATTTTATTTTCGTCATCGGCCTCGCGTTCTGGTTAATCTTTTATTCTCAACCGACAAACTCGAAAGTATCATTAGTTCTGTACTCAAGTGTTTTGTTGAACCCAAAGTACTCTTCCTGTACTCATTGTGAAACTTTAGATATGATAAAATCGAAGGACGGGCATACATAAATTTATTACATTCATTTGTTAAACTCCTCTCAGAAGATTGTCTGTATACCATCCAACCGAACCTCGTATCGTCCGACAGCACCATACCGTCGAAAGGTGGTGTCCCCCACTCCCTCTCGGGACCGAACCCGGCTGGTGAAGTCTAAATCGAGGTGGTGAAAGACCGAGACACTGGTATCCGTCCAATGAATTAGAAAACTGGAATAAAGGACTAAAAGTTTTACCTCTATTACGATTATAAATAAGTCGAAAACATTCCTAACTCAATTAGAAACACTTAGAATTCGAATAGGAACTTTTCGACGACCTTGTAAGTCGTGCGATATCATATCTCGGGTCACAATCGTCAACAATGATTACAATGGACGACTACCGGAGTCTGGTATGGACATATATCCATAGGTACTAAAATGAGTAACAAAACAAACCAAGTAAACAACATTCTACTGTGATACTGAACGAAAAACTATAATCACATCACACACACTCAGCGAGTCAGTACAGACTGAGAAACACTGGGGTACCTTACGTTGGGCGGTCCCAGGAGACAGGTACCTTAAGAGGTCCGTTCTTACGACCTCACTCAACGGTAAAGGAGGAGGTCCCGTAGAAGGACTGGGTCCCTAGTTTGGACCCAGAGGACGTAACGTCCACCTAAGAAATGGCAGCCTTGATGGTCCCTTCGGAAAAAACTAATAAGTATGAATAAACTTTGAAAATAACGAATTCTAACTACGGTTTTTCTTTTAATTTTGGTTTGAGGGACGTCCAATTAAATTCACTAGTAAAACCGTGGATCGACACGAAGTCAATCCTTAAACTACGAAAACGTAGTAAGCACCCTAGTCAGGGGTGCAGGACAATCCAGACACTGAGTAAGAGTAGACTGAACACCACGTCCTCTCGAGGGAATTTACCGCTCTGAGTTAACAGATCTACACATTTCCGGAACCCCTGTATCACTCCAGGCTTCTGTCAAAACAAATCTTACTAGAAAACAATCACTAATGACTACCTAAATTCCAGTTCCAACAATATAAAGACTTTTAAATGAGACACATAAATGTCAGATTATAGGTCACGTTCTTCTTTTCGACATCCTTTCCGACACCTTGAGGCATGAGACTTTCTCAGAAATTCCTACTAGACTAAACTGAAGGAGAAACGTATCTACCCTTTTACGTCCGTTCTCTCGCTTCACTGAACCGGTCTCAGGATCTCGAGTCTATCGGCCGTCTTTCCACTCCGGACTCGAGTCCAGAAGTCAGAGGCCAGGGTCGAACAGACGGTGTACGAAAACAATAGTACACGAGGTTTGTCTTTGCCTACCCTTTTTTCTTACATTACATTTAAGTAAGAGAATAATCCTAAGTCGGAGAAGAAACCATCTAGACACTTTGAATTGAGACACTCGGATAGGTCTCTCTGTCTTACCGGACACTTCGTAAATTTTTTATTTGAGATATCCCTCTTTTTTTTATTTATTCATTTGTGATATCCCTCTATGTAAAATTTACGAGAATAATTATAAAATAAAAGTATTCACTGTTCACGGGTCACTCGATCACAAAGACACGTACTCCCCCTTGTTCTGATCTTCCTGAAAGAAACCCAGCAAGAGAGGAGAATTATCCTTTATATCTATTTAAAGTAAGTTTGGATTTCTATTCTTTATGGAGAACCATCTTCTTCCAATGTCGTGGAACCAAAGGTAAAAATATACATCAAATCCAATTAATCCTTGGAAAATTTTAACTACCATGACTTCGAAATTACAAACGCATTCAACCAACTCGTCAAAATTAATTTTACATAGACATAAAACCCTAGTCAATGAGGTTCTAATTACTCCGGATCAGCACCACGGAGTGTACAACACCTATGAGTTATTTATAATCAAACCTTTAATCCTTTATGAGCACATAAGTCTTAGAACATACATAATATTGTAGAATCTAAGAAAGAGTTTAGACCCCTATGAGTCGGTATAGTTTATATGATCAAGTTAAAAAGTTTCAAAAATAAAACCAAACTAGAGGAACGTCAGGTTCCCTTAGAGTTCTCAGGACAGGTTGTGGTGTCAAGTTTTCGTAGTTAAGAAACCGGAAGTCGAACGAAATACCAGGTTGAGAGTGTAGGTCTGTACTGAGGACCTCTTTGGTTTCGATACTGATCTGCCTGGAAACAGTCATTGCAATGAAATGACTGTTTCCTGTTTCCTGTTATACGATAGATCGAAGTAGTCGAAAAGAAGGTTCCTCGTTCACAGAATTAAAGTACCGACGTCACTAAAACTCCGGGTTCTTTTGCCAGAAAGTGACAAAGGTAACAAAGGGGTAGATGAACGGTACTTCACTACCCTGGTCTACGGTACTAGAATCAAAAGACTAACAACTCAAAATTCGGTTGAAAAAGTGAGAGGAGAAAGTGAAAGTAGTTCTCCGAGAAATCAAGAAGAAACGAAAGACGGTATTCCCACCACAGTAGACGTATAGACTCCAATAACTATAAAGAGGACCGTCAGAACTAAGGTCAACCACGAAGTAAGTCGGGTCGCAAAGAGTACTACATGAGACGTATATTCAATTTATTCGTCTCATTGTTATATGTCGGAACTGCATGAGGAAAGGGCTAAACCTTGGTCAGACAACAAGGTACAGACCAAGATTAACAAGGAAGAACTGGACGTATGTATAAAGAGTTCTCCGTCCATTCCACCAGACTATAAGGGTAAAGAAATTCTTAAAAGGTGTTAAACAACACTAGGTGTGTTTCCGAAATCGTATCAGTTACTTCTTCGTCGTCTACAAAAAGACCTTGAGAGAACGAAAAAGATACTAGGTTGTCTACAACCGTTGAACTAGAGACCAAGGAGACGGAAAAGATTTAGGTCGAACTTGTAGACCCAATAGCCAAGGGTATAACAACTTCGAATCGAACCTCTTAAAACTCATAATGGAACGATCGTACACTCTACTCAGTTAATACGTCATCAAACCCGTAAGAAACCGTAACGGAAAGAAACCCTAACTTTACTTTTGACTGGAAAAGGTCAGAACACCGGTGACGACTCAAGAGGTTTAAACGACCGTATAACTCACTCATGAAATTATCGTAGTAGAAAATCTTAAACTTTAAGGTCGAGTCGACCTTAAGGTAGTGGAGGTGATCGAAACAAGCATCACTACGAAGGATTCCCGGTGAACTGAAACTTGAGGTCCTACAGACCGAGATCCACTCACTGGACTGGTAGGACCAGTAGACCCAGCACTTCTAGAAAAAACATACCAAGAAGACACATGAGAACGGTGGAGAATTATTGGAGACGAAGATAATCCAGGTATGGCAAAGACAGGAAGTGACACGGGTAGGGACGTACTTTACAAGGGAACCATTGAGATTAGAAGAACTTCTCTAGAGATCAGAAAGGGTAAGACAACAAAAGGAGGTAAAGAAGCGTAACTAGTGCATCCTCCCAAAAGAATAGAGAGGAATTACAAGAAACCTCGAGACGTAAGTCTACGTATATAGAACGGAAAAGAGGAAACGGAAAACGAAGAGAAGAGTCCATAAAACAGTCCGGAAGAGTCCGTTGGTCAAACGGAAAAACGTAAAGAAGAACCCCTATCAAAACTAGTGGTGGAGGATATGTTACAATGCTTAGAGGCAGGTGTCAAGAAATCCGTGAGACAGACAGTCTAGATTATGAAACTTAGATAAACAGTGAAGGTGACATGTTGGCATTCCCTAAACTAAATCCAGTATGGACTTACCAGATCACTAAAGGGGATGAAAGAAGTCAAAATCAGACTTAAACCGCTATTCCCCAAGTATTAGACTCGGTATCAGTCGAGGGTCAGAACAAAAACGACTGACATATCTCGACGAGATAGAAGTCGACGTTTCTTATATCAGTCAGACTAAAGTCATAACTGGTAGACCACTACAGGTACACATCTCAGTAGAGAACACAACAACCTTCTCCCACAAACTCTACTCGTCACGTAAGAGAACCGTCTTGAGACAATCGGAAACGGGACGAAGTAAAACATGAGGTTCCGGTTTGAACACACAATGAGGTCCATAGAGAACCGAAGGCTGAAAACGTAAGGTCAGGGGACACTACTCTTATTGTGGACAAACTCCTTGTGTCGTGAGCAACGGGAACAGACGAGAAAGGAGTAGTAATCCCACCCCAACACGTAAGCCCTAGTCTCATCACGCGTCCACTGTCGTAGATCTCCGTGAACCACCAGTAGACTGGGGTGACCACTACAATCGAAACCAGTGGTAGACTAAAAAGGTGACATCTCTATAAAAAAGGAGGGAACGTCAATTATTCATCAGACACCCTTCTGCGAAACTCAGTTTCAAGGGGAATCCAAATCGCGGGAAATAACTAGAAACGGACTAGGTCAGAAATGGCGATACTTACGCTTTTCCCAATAGAGCAAGATTGTGAGGGAGATCTGCATGGCCAATCAGAAGTCGAAAGAGTACACTCGTTCTCGGGAAGAAGAGGTAAATAAATAATACACAATAACAACACCTGAGTCCTTACCTATAAAAAAGTTACTGAACATTGAATGATGATATGTATTATAAAACCACGAAGGCAGCGGGTCTAAACCGACTATCTACGAGGAAGTTTGACCGAAGATATAGGAATCCTGTTCGTGAGTAGTTAAAAAGGGGTAGACAAAACCTCATGAAGAAGTGAAGGACCATATTACTTTGTAAGACCCAAATAGAACATGGATAGGACAGGGTTGGTACCTTAGTTCATAAGGAACTCCTTAGGTCGACGAAAATCCCCCTTACCATAATCTGGTGACAGACCCGTGATCCAAACGACTGACGATGACCCCACAGAAGAAAAACCGGGAAAGTCGTCTATTTTGATTCTTTGTGTGTGTGTGTCTACAAGTATAGACTTTCGGTACTCACGTGTCGGCAAGGAACGTAAGGCCAACCACCGGCGTCATGGAAAAACAGGGGGTAAGGGACAAACGTACAGGGGCGAAGGTAGGACTCTTGACATTGAGGGTCGTCGTAGCTGTTTAGTTGAGTAAATAAGTCAGGACTTTATGTAAAATAATTATCAGAGTCTTGACAGAGTGGACCTGACGACACCGTTCGTGCAGGTTATTTCCTTCAGACCCCAAACGACGTCGGGAGAGGAGGAACAGGTCCTGACTCCGTAGAGGCAGTCTACGACACAGGTATTCGAGGAACCCGGTCAAGTGCGAACAAGAAGGGAAAAGGAAAGGGACAGCACGAAAAGGAAAATTTATCTTAATCCGACAAACAAAAGGCAATGTTCGAGGAGGGGTAAGGGTACAAATTACAAAACTTCTACATCTTATAATTGTACGAGAGTTTTCAGTTTTAATATAAATAGGAGGTATCACAAAACTAAGGGTGGAGGGGAAAATACTTCCTCTTCTATACAATGATCGTTGTCCCGTAAATAACATGGACACAAGTAAAAACCATAAATTTCATTTAAAACAGATAACTCTAATTCTAACATTTCCTTAAACTAAAAACCTTTATATGAGGTCCGAGTCGCTAAACATGGAGACTAAGGACCCCTGTCCCGAAGAGGTACTAAAAGGATACGATCGTGTGACCTCAATTACAGGTCACAATAGTCACTGTAAGTGAGGTACGAGATCACTAACCCACCTCCAACCTCACGCCTTCCCTACCCCCACAGAAGACCTTGGGTAAACCTCTTACGGACGAACGACATCTCAAGTGGTTTCGTCTTGGAGGGTTCATGTGACCAGGCCCTTTTAGTGTCTGGAAACTATGTTTTTTGGTCACTGACACATCGTTCTATTTAGTTCGTTCGTTTGTGTCTTTAAAACCAAGGTCTAGTTACATGCACCCCCTTTGGTGGCATGGCGGGCGTCACACGACGAAGTCTACGCGGAAGGAGACAAAAGGGCGTTTCCACGAAGACACCCTCAAGACACCGAATTACTCTAAGAGTCGTCGTACAGACCTTTCAGCGTGTTGGTCTGCTAAATATAAGTAGGAGACAAACGGTAAAGATTATTGCACATATAATCCAAATATTTAGAAATTAGGTCCTATATCGATACCGTACGGTCGATATTAAATCGACCGACTTTCTTGATTTCCATAGGACTACCCCTCACGGTATTATATCGACACAAAGGGGAGACACGAAGTCGGAATTATGTCTAGGACCGTCGACGGCATCGACTCGCTCTGCACCAGATAAAGTGGAAACCCCTGAGTCTTGACTACTCTCTGTAGATGTCGTACGTGCGTAAGGAATGACTTTCCTTTGACTGACAACCATTCATCGCCCGCCGACCACAGATCTACCTGACACGAGGTAGGTTCTCCTCGTGGACGACTGAGACCTATCTAGGATCACCTATTCTTGCTTACCTTTACACTGAACCCAACCCCACCCCCTGTTCCAGAGTCTCCCTGTTGCAAACGTCTGGAATGAAAAGACCGTTTTAAAGTAGGAGTTATAAGTCACTCATACAGTCGAACAATTTGCTTCCGGTTCTTCGACCTCACTCACAGGTAAAAATGAAAACACACATACCTTTCGACTTACTCCCCTACCATGACCTTCCATGGAATTCGGGATTCTCCGGAATGAGACTCAGTGCGAATGGTCTGTCCGGTCGTGCGCAAGGTGGATGACACAGAGTCGACCTAGACCTTCCGGAAGGACAGTACCCTCGATTTACATTTTAATTTCAGCGGCACTTGAGGCTTCTCCTGCGCACCTACTACTTGGTACACATCGGACGACATTAATACTCGATTATTCATCAAATTCCATAAATTTTTTAAAAATCGAAATGTAGTCCTTTCGGAAGGTCCGAATACCTGGAGTACGAGATAAAAGTTTTCGGTTTAAACTCGGATACAATAAATCCTATCTTGACCCTACAAGACATCAGTTAAATAGATAGATGTATAGAATTACACGTTTGACCAAACCGAAAGACGAGAAGTCCTCTTCATATATTCGACGACGATGCTATAATGTTACTTCTTACGTCTTTGACGAGGTGGGGACCTGGTCTGTAGTTCGAAATAGGCAAGTATATGGTACGTCAACTCAGAACATGTGTCTGGTGGTTGGTCGGTCCTGTTTCCTGACCCCGGACTCCCCGGTTCACTGCTCTTCGAGGAAGGTGAAGACATTGTCCTTCCACATTGCACTTGACTGTGCCATATGTACACATATATTAGGTGTAAACATCCGTCCTACGTCAGGGAAGGCGTGCACGTGGGCAGTCAACCATGTGGATGTGGAGGAGGTAGGGCTGAATGTATGTGACTCTGCATGAAAAAAAAAAAAGGATAAAGTCGGAACTAGGAAACTAAAAAGAAAGAAAACGGGTAGTCTGAAGAACACTTTAAAGTAGTCTCAAACACGAGTCGGACAGTCCACAGAAAAAACTACGGATTTATAATATGTTTAGTGGAGACGTCGATCGTCTACGGGTCCTTCCACCACTTTAGGATCCTCGACGAATTGACTCAGACGACATCTAGAGGAACACTCGGAGAGTGGGGGATGAGAACAATACTAACACCACAACCTCCAAAAAACTAAAAACTTTATTCTCAACCCAAACAATGTATTATGTCTAGAGGATCCAATTCTCAAAATATAAATTCTTATGAAAGGTTTTTCAATAAAACTCTATAGTGGAAATAAACATTACCATTAAACAGACAGGGAAAAGGGGACTAGTTAAAAATAACTGACAAAAACCTTTAACTGGGTTTACTTTCCTTTATATTCTTATTTTCTCAAAGGGTTTACCACAAATCTTTTGTCTGTCTAAGTTCTCTGAACTTCCTAGAGCAAAGAACCCTAAAAAAAAAGAAAAAAACTTAATCCTAATAACAAACAAGGAACCACGAACTCTGTATAAGTATATTGGTTTCAAATCCTTGACCCTTGAAGTACCACTAAACATGTATAACTTCAAAGAGACCATAAGTTTCCAATACATCAATTATTTAAAAGTAATTGTTCAGTAAACAGTTTGAGTATAGTAGATTATATATATATGTGTATACACAAGAAAAGAAATTCACACAGATGTACGTTCGTGTATTTTAGATTTATTTTGACCTTAACACCTTTACTAATCTAAATCCGAAATAATCCCCGAGACAAATTTTAGAAAACAAATTTTAACACAGGTAAATTTTGTCCGTTGTTCGTATTTATTATTACAGAGAGTCTTCAATTTTTCGGTTACGGTCAAGACACGATTAATTTTCGTCTCAAATTAACGTTTTCGTGAATAATAAAGATTTCATTAAGATTTGGTATGACAACTTCAAGATCGAATGTCAGTTGACAGTCCTTTTCGATAACCATCAGTTTAGGATAATTATTCCTCAAAATTCATCTACCAGGCTGTGGACCATAATTATAACCGTCCCATTTTTCCCCGGAACCGGCCGTAGACGTCGAGAAAAATAAATATATGTCTACGATTACCTTAAACCGTGACTTCACGGACTTCTGTCAGTGAACAGTAATTGTTTCAAGAAATTCTAAAAAGTAGTAGAGACTCAGGTTCTATAGACCGAAAAAAAAAAGATGACCATGATTTTAGGAAGGGTAAAATACGAAAACAATTCGTAAATACCATATAAAGTAAAGAAAAATAGACAGAGGTATAAGAAAGGGAGAATAGGTCGGGGTTCTGATTCACTGGTCAAGAAATTTTACAATGTACTTGTCAAATCCTCCAAGTACACCGTTCTATAGGAATTTAGGTCCATTCTGGTGGGGGGTGGGGCTCGGATTATAATGTCGTGTGTGTCAGATTCTGAGCCGAGAATTACGACTTGTCCAGCCACTGGTCCGGTGGACTTACGGAAAGAGGAGAACTCCCCAAAAGTTCTTACTTCGGAGGATGAAGAGACAGAGTCATGTACGAACTTAACACTGACACACCAGTTCACCCGATATGTCTCTCTTGATTGCAGGCACGAGAACTCCACCTCCCCCTCCACCCTCCCCGACTACTGAAACGAGGATTTCGCAATCAGCGAGGCAGCACGGACTGAGAACCGCTGGGGCACCCGACGGCGGGTGGTCCGAGGTAGGTACCCCAAGAGGTCCGTTCTCATGACCTCACCCCACGGTAAGGTAAGAGGACCCCTAGAAGGGCTGGGTCCCTGACTTGGGTCCCGAGGGGGTGACGTCCGCCCAAGAAATGGTAGACTCGGCGGTCCTTTCCGGAACGAGGGTTCTTTCACTTCAGCGAGGCAGCACGGGCTGAGAACCGCTGGGGCACCCGACGTCGGGTGGTCCGAGGTGGGTACCCCAAGAGGTCCGTTCTCATGACCTCACCCCACGGTAAAGGAAGAGGTCTCCCAGAAGGGCTGGGTCCCTAGTTTGGGCGTAGAGGGTACAACGTCCGTCTGTGAAATGGAAGGGTCTCCGGGAGACATTTTTCCTTTTTAGTCTGTAGATTAATTGTATATATAAAATTCTGTAAATCGTCGTGGAAAGACAAGAGAAAGTAATCCCTAATAACAAAATAAAGTACAACAAACGGGAAGAGCAGAAATTAGATAACTCCGTGCTTTCCTACAGACATCACATCTTAAGAATCCAAAAATTATGTCGAGTGAGTGAAAAGTAAAAGACAGACCGAGTGAGTTTACATATTATTACCAAATTCCTTTGTTGCACCTCATTACCTTTTCCGTACTCCAAATTTTAGTTTGTTCGACCCAAGTTTACGACCGACATAGGGACCGATTGTGACATTGGAAGAAATTTATTTCACTGAACGACTCGGGATGAATTGAGTAAATCTTTCACCCGATAATCATTGATAACTCTTTATGACATATATTTTACTTGTGTCCCAGACCGTGTACCAATCAAGAATTATTTACGGTTGATAATGTCAACTGGTCCTTTGTAAATACCCCGTGGACACCATATAATCCCTGACACGAGTAACGAGACATATAAAATCGGGTAAAAGGGGTACCCGATTGTCTGCGGGTCTAATCCCTTAATGGTAGAGTCGAGGTCCTCAAGTAATACTTTCCTCTAAATGAAACAGTATACTATCTCGTTTTCGAAACTGTGAGAACTAGAGATGGTCCAAGGGTTACATCGTATCAGAAGTAGTACTTACTGATCAACAGTCACCCCATATAATTCATCAGAGTCTCTTAATTGAGAAAAGAACTACCAACTTAACTGTAATTTCCGTCCCTCTTAGTCATAAATTTTTCCTCTGACATTTCTAGATTGGTTCGAGGTCCTAACGACACGGTTTATATAAGGTTTCGTTATATGTCACGAAACCTTTGGTTTGTAATTCCACGGGGTGAGGTTCTTATACTACCATGTTCTTAAGTGCCCTAATATAAGAATTTGTGAAGTTGTCCTTCTTTTCATCAAAGTATCCAAGAGTGGACAAAAGAAGGTAGAAGAGGTCAGACACACGAGTACCAAGTATACAAAAAACTAATTTCCTTCACTCAGGACCCTACAGACGAAGTTTCTGTTCGTCTCCAAATCTTCGAACGTACAGGAAGAGAGTCGGGACACCAAGACTGGGTTAGGAAACAGACCTCCCTTCCCTTCTTGGTCGGTAAGACCTTGAACTCGAGTCCTACAAATTGGGACAAGAAACCCCCGGCCTTCACACAGGATTGCACTAACAGTAGTCTTGTTTGACGGGTTTAGGTGCCCGGGTGATGAGAAGGACACGAGTGACTCCAAGGGAATCAGGGAGGAAGGGTCTACGTGGGTCCAGACGACTCGGAAATCTGACCTTCCCAAGGGTTTGTTCCGTGGTTTTGACAAGTAGACTGTTGACAAAAATGAAAAGGACTGACATAATTTCTATCACGATTGTCCAGTACTAAAACTTGAACTCCTACTCCTCACTTTCACTTTCAACGAGTCAGCACGGGCTGAGACGCTGCGGTACCAGATATGTCAGGTACCTTAGGAGGTCCGGTCTTATGACCTCACCCATCGGAAAGAGAAGAGGTCCGCTAGAAGACTTGGGTCCCTAACTTGGGTCCAGAGGGCGTGACGTCCGTCTAAGAATTGGTCGACTCGGTGTGTTCCCTTCGGGTTCTTATGATCTCACCCATCCGCTAGGGAAGAGGTCTAGAAGGGTTGGGTCCTTAACTTGGTTCCAGAGGACGTAACGTCCGCCTAAGAAATGGTTGACTCGATTGTCCCTTCGAGCCCCTATTCCTCTCTAGACACGATTACAAATGTCCTAAAAAGATCCTTCTCTCATTTCTTTAAGACCAGGGGACCAGTTGTGGAGAAATTGTATGTACGAGAGTAAAAATTTTATATGACACACAGACTCCGTAAACAAATTTTAAAAGTGAACATCTAAACAATCAGGAGTAAGTCTTAGTCCGTGGATCTTTACCGGTGACCGGATTCCTTAGAAGGTTTCCCTTTCTCTGCCGACTGGCGCGATCAAATAGAAGGAACGGTCCAAGGACTCCAGTCCAAGGGAAAGTAAAGGAAAAGGATCAAAGGTAAAAGGGAGCTTTCTCGAGTCCAGTCCCTCCTACGAACTGAAGTAAGTCAGCGTACAAGTACCTGTGGAGTCACGAGTGAGACCCGTCGGTGGCTCGCCCCTACGTCTCCACCTACCGAACACGAGACGTGAGTCTAGATCTGATTCCGTGTCTCCCTCCCACCCACTACACTTTGGGGTGTCTCTCGTAAAAGAAAAGTGATGAAGCGAAGCCGAGTTTCGATCTTTCTGGTTGACTTAAAAATACAATTGTCAAAATCCTCGCACTTACCCGGGTACCCATTACAGTCTAGTGGTCGCAGATCGTGAGAATCCGTCGAAAGAGACAACCTCTCCACACATTTGTTTACCGATTGGCTCTTGGAATTCTACCCGTGGAGTGACCGGAGAGAACCGAATTATACCCACGACAGTAGAGTTCACGGACGGCAGAGACCAAGAACCCAAGACTCTTTCTCTGTGCCCTCCGATTTTTCATCTAAAGGATTATCTTTACAATGAAAAGGGATACTACTCAGGTATGTTCCAGTCATCTTCCAGTCCAAAGAAAATAAAATCGACCTTTAATAATAACATAACGGAGTCAAACTTATACGTATAAATTATCTACTTTTTACTTTTAATCGAAAATGAACTATAGTTCATTTTTTTCCTTAAAATGTACCATAGTTTTATAAAGTTTCATACCCTTGGAACCCCTATTTTATTTTCCCAGGAACCACCATTTTTCTACCCTCTGGTACAGTCTTACAACGAAAAAGATAATTCTAAACAGTGTTAATTCATATTCCAACCCGAATTTTAAAGTTATAAATCCTTCTTTATATAAGAGTTTTGATATAGGACTAGACGAGAACTTGTACATACTTCGGAGAAGTAGTCTTAGAACTGGAGTCTCATAAGTAAATGAGGTGTCTATGATATAAAATAATTAGATTTTATAAAAAGTGTAACATCGTAGACTTTAGGTTCATGAAAATTTTATCGTATAATATTAAATGAAACGTCGTAAAAAATTACTATGTATTTTCATAAAAACATTGTAATTCATAAAACTGTCCGAAGGGACCACCGAGTCTACCATTTCTTAGACGGATGTCACGTCCTCCGGACCCAAGCTAGGGACCCAGTCCTTCTAGATCTCTTCCCTTACCGTTGGGTCAGGTCATAAGAGCAGACCTTTTAGGGTACCTGTTTCCTCGGACCACCCGATGTCAGGTGCCCCAGTGTTTCTCAGACTGTGTTGACTTCCCGATCGTGTGTGCCTTCAGGAAATATAGACACCGGCGAATATAAACTCCTTTGTGCCATCAATCTCACGGTTGGTATACCGTCACTCGAGATTCGAAACCCCGACATTAACACTGGTCCTATCTACTCCAGCAATAGTAGTTCAAATATGACATCACCTGTCGTGTCTGTTCTCTGCCATTATTTGAATCTGACCCTCGGTCCTTTACGAAAAGAAAAGTTCTTCTTAAAGTCTGTATCTTTGATTTCCTCTCGTTATTTGCAGAGGTATACATGATCGCGAGTAGCAGTCGTAAATAGTCGAGTGTCGACGAGAGCGAACGAGGCGAGAGGATAACGGGTGAGGTTAAACTGCTCTAGGTCTCGTTGTCCCTGCCTACGTTTTATGCATTTCGTTTTTGCCTGTCTTTACTTCCCTTTGTCTGTATATTTTAAAATTAATTAGTGAAGTATTAGGGAAGGAGTCGTTAAATAATTTGTTGCACTATCTTTTAGTCGTTTCCCTTAAGGGAGTACCAAGTTACTAATCCTGGTTTGTGAGTATTTTGTGAGCTACTACTGTCTTACGCGTCTAAAAAGTTCATGGACCCCCGTCTATACGGTTCTATCGGGTCCGGATCCGACATCTATACGGACAGACGTCGTCTCAAGGTTTCTTATCGTTCCTCTCTAAAAAAAGTTTTCGGAAGAATTCACTTGTTACGTTTCTTTATCTCCTTTCGTTATCTTACCCCTTCTGATCTCTAGAGAAGTTCTTCTAATTTCTATGGTTCCCTTGTAAAGTTCGTTTCTACCCGTGTTACTTCCTGTCTTTACCATACCTGGATTATCTTCGTCTCCAATAATTCTTCTCCACCGTTGTTATGTGTCTTCTTGATATGCTCTTTCTAGAAGTACTGGGTCTACTGGTCCTACCACACCAGTGAGCGGATCTAGGTCTGTAGGACCTCAAGTTTCAGTTCACCCGGAATCCTTCGTAGTGACACTTGTTTCGATCACCTCCACTACCTTAAGGTCGACTCCTCGACCTTAAAGTCTAGGATTTTCTACTACGATAAATTTCATGAGTGAGTTATACGGTCGTTTAAACCTTTTGAGTCGTCACCGGTGTCCTGACCTTTTCCAGTCAAAAGTAAAGTTAGGGTTTCTTCCCGTTGCGGTGTCTTACGAGTTTCATGGTATGTTAACGTGAGTAAAGTGTACGGTCGTTCTATTACGAGTTTTAAGAGGTTCGGTCCGAAGTTGTCATGTACTTGGCTCTTGAAAGTCCACATGTTCGACCTAAATCTTTTCCGTCTCCTTGGTCTCTAGTTTAATGGTTGTGAACGACCTAGTATCGTTTTCCTTTAAGGTCTTTTCGTAGACGAAGTAACTGATGTGATTTTGGGGACTGACACACCTAGTGTTGTTCAACACCTTTTAAGAAATTCTCTACCCTTATGGTCTGGTGGAATGGACGGAGGACTCTCTGGACATACGTCCAGTCCTTCGTTGTCAATCTTGACCTGTACCTTGTTACTTGACTAAGGTTTAACCCTTTCCTCATGTAGTTCCGACATATGACAGTGGGACGAATATATCGAATATACGTTTCATGTAGACACTTTACGGTCTGACCTACTTTGAGTTCGACCTTAATTCTGACGGTCCTCTCTATAGTTATTGGAGTCTATACGTCTACTGTGGTGGGATTACCGTCTTTCGTTTCTCTTTGATTTCTCGAAGAACTACTTCAACTTTCTCCTCTCACTTTTTTGACCAAATTTTGAGTTGTAAGCTTTTTGCTTCTAGTACCGTAGGTCAGGGTAGTGAAGTACCGTTTGTACCCCTTTTTACCTTTGTCACTGTCTGAAATAAAAGAACCCGAGGTTTTAGTGACTCCTACCACTAACGTCGGTACTTTAATTTTCTGCGAATGAGGAACCCTCTTTACGATATTGGTTGAATCTGTCGTATAATTTTTCGTCTCTGTAGTGAAACGACTGTTTAGGTATGTCACTTTAGATACCGAAAACGTCATCACCACACTCAACCTGGTATTTCTTCTGACTCACGGTTTCTTGACTACGAAAACTTGACACTACGACCTCTTGTCAGAAATCTCAGGGAACCTTGGTCAGTTAGGATTTCCTTTAGTCAGGACTTATAAGTGACCCTCCTGACTACGACTTGGACTTCGAGATTATTAAACCGGTGGACTACGTTTCTCGGTTGAATAACCTTTTCTGGGACTACGACCCTTTCTAACTCCCGTCCTCCTCTTCTCCCCTTGTCTCCTACTCTACGAACCTACCGTAGTGACTGAGTTACCTGTATTCAGACTCGTTTGAGACCCTCTGTCACTTCCTCTCCCTTCGGACCACACGACGTCAGATACCCCAGCGTTTCTCAACCAGTACCGACTCACTGACTTGTTCCGAATTTGGAGTTGTTTAAATTTCTTAACGTCAATACATTTTACACAGGAGACCGGTGTCAGTTTAGTTAATCTTTAGTCATTGTCTTTCGATTTTAAAGATTTGTGTCTTTGTTTTGTCGTGTGGAGGTTTATTAATTACCCAATTCAGAGTTTTAAAATTCTATTTACAAATTGTCTTACTTTCACTTTTTATATATGTGTGATGATACATTTTGTCTATTGGTTGTTCCTGGATGACATATCGTCTCCCTTGATATGAGTCATAACACATTATTATTCCCTTCTATTGGACTGGATATATATATATATATATATATATATATATACGGACTTAGTGACGATATGTGGACTTTAGTTGATATGAAGTTAATTTTTCTTATAGATTTTAGTTAGCTCCTCTGATGCAGTACTTTGATTCCTCTTTGTCGTTTTATTTTAGTTCTTCTTACATTTTTAATTATTTTTCGACTTTACTTATCCTAATTTTTTTAACTCTTCGTGTTTTCTTCGTTCTTCGACAAGAAACTTTGCCAACTAGTATAACTGTTTGAAGAGTATTCTGACTTTCTTTTATAAGTTCAACGATTATAGTTCTTACCTTATTTACAATGATACCTAGGACATCTGTAAATTCTTATTTTTACATTCTGGTGTACGTTGAGATATATATGCGAACTGTCGAGACTGATTTGACTCGTTAAGGAGTTTTTCACGGTTGAAGATGTTGAGTGGCTTATCTTTTACATACTAAACCATCGGTATATTTATAATGTCTTTAACTTAGACATGAAAATATTGAGAGTTTCGGTAAAAGTGTGGATATAGCAAAGTGACCTCTTAAGATGGTCGACAAATTTCCTCTTAATTGTACAGATATGTTATAGAAGGGCTTTATCTTCTCCTCTCTTTTGAAGGATTAAACAAAATAATGGAACTACGGTTTCTACAATTTTTGTGTTTGTCTTGATGTCTGGTCATAAAGAGTACTAAATTCTATCTTTTTAGGAATTGTTCATAATCGTTTATCTTGAGTGGTTATACAGTTGTCACTTTTTAGTGTGTGGTACTGATTCACCCTAAGTAGAGTCCCTACGTTCCGACAGAGTTAATTACATCAGGATAGTCATCCGATTTCTTCAGTAGACTGGTATAGTTATCTATGCCAGAACTGTTTTAGATTTTATATAAACACTATTTGCGAGAGTCATTTCATTACTATGTTCCCTTGAAGAAATTGGACTCTGTGTGTCTTTTGGATGTCGTTAGGGGTCAATCGTGACACGAAGTGCGAGTCTTTGACCTACGAACGAAGAATCCTAGTCCTGAGTCCGTTCTAGAGCGTGGTGCAGATAAGACACAGTATGACTTTCATACGTAAGATCGATTCCGTTATACTGTCACTTTTAATATGTCTATCCAACTTTTCCTTCTTTATTTTGACCAAAACAAGGGTCAATGTACTAATAATTACGTCTTTTAGGGTTTCTACTTGTTTTTCTAAGGACCTATAAAAATATTATAGACCCTTAATAAAATATATATTTAATATATAATTATATAATATTTGTAAAAATATATAAAATAATTCCAAAGTCCTACGTTTCAATTATATGTTTTCAGTTAATGTAACGATATATGGTCGTTGTTTGTTAACCTTACACTTTAAATTTGATTGTTGTAAATGTAATCGTGAGGTTTTTATTTTATAATTATCATACTGAGTATTTTGTACATGTTCTAGACTCCTTTTGATGTTTTGACTAATTTGTTTGGTTTCTAACAGATTTGTTTACCTCTGTATTGGATGAGAGTACCTATCCTTCTGAGTTATGACAATCCAGCCGTGTTATGTGTGACTAGGTATCTGAGTTACATTAGAACCAGTTTTAGGGTTGTCCAATAAAAACCTATGTCTGTTTGACTAAGATTTCAAATATACCTTTCCGTCTTCTAGGTCTTATAGGGTGTGTTATGTTTTGTTCTTCTCGAAGTAGTCGTCCGAATGCACTGGACTGAAGGTCAGACTTTCATGTCATTAGTTCTGTCACACTCACACTGACTGGATTCGTGTCTGATTGTCCAATTACCTGTCTTATTTCTCGGGTCTCTATCTCGGTACATTTATGTTCGCTCACTGGAAACCGTTTTCTTGTTTCCGTTAAGTCACCTCTTTCCTGTCGGAAAGGTCACTCACAAGTTTGACCTGTAAGTGTACGTTTTTTTAATTAGATCTGGAAGGGGCCCAAGTTGGGGAACCTCCTCTTCTAGTGGACCTCTTCCCTTACCGTTGGATGAGGTCATAAGAACGGACCTCTTAAGGTACCAGTTCTTGGACCTTCCAATGTCAGGTACCCCGGTGTTTGTCAACGTGTGTTGAGTCGTTAATTGTGAATGTGTTTGTAATCGGTATTTATCCAGTAGCCGACATACATTTTGTGTTTTGATTTTAAAGAACTACGATTGTGTACGGTTTCAGATCCGCTGAACTGACCAATACTCAAAAATCTATGTTGTGGTTTTCGCAGTAGGTACTTTTTTTTATCTAATCAATTTTACTTATTGAATAGGACACGGTTTCTGTGTTCTGTCCTTTGTTTTTCTGTTCGGTCGGACCCTCCTTTATAGACACTTTGTGTGTGCAGTATTTTCTGGATATGTAAGGTTTTGATACTTTTTGTGAATTTTGAGTTGTTAGGTTATATTTTTTGTCGATGATGCGTTCGTAACGTTACCAATTTTAGGTGTCGTGATTGTTGTAGTCTACGACCGTTCCTACACCTTTATTTTCTTGAGAGTGAGTAACGATCCTTACCTTCTATCATCTCGGTGAAACCTTCTGGTAAACCGTCAAAGGATGTTTCCATTTGTGTCAGAATGGTATACTAGATCGTTAGTGTAAGGATAAATGAGTTTGCTCTACTTTTGATACAGGCGTCTTTTAAAACGTGTACTTACACATATCGTCGAAGTAAATAGTGACAGTTTTGCCCTTCGTTAGTTCTCCAGGAAGTCAACCTCATCTGACCCTGTAGGTATGTCATCTTATAATAAGTCACTATTTTTGTTTACTTTATAGTTCGATGTCTTTCCGTATCTTCTTACGGTCTAAGTGTAACGATTCACTTTCTTCCGTCAGACTTTTCCGATGCATGACAAACCAAGATTGATATGCTGAAAACCTTTTCCACTTTGATCTCTCTGTCATTTTCGTCGCCACCAACGGTCGTGAAACCTCATCCCTTCCACCCCTTCTATTCGTCGCTCTTCGACCTCGCACCCCAAAAATCCCGCCGACCTGATATACTGTTACAGTACAATCTATGTATTGTGACGACGGTGACGACTCAGCGGGTCAGCACGGGCTGAGACACGCTGGGGTACCTGACGTCGGGTGGCCCGAGGGGGCAGGGACCCTAAGAGGTCCGTTCTTGTGACCTCACCCAACGGTAAAGGAAGAGGTCACGTACTTTCACTTTTCACTTTCACTTCAGTGACTCAGCACAGGCTGAGAAACGCTGGGGTACCTGGCGTCGGGTGGTCCGAGGAGGTAGGGACCCTAAGAGGTCCGTTCTCACGACCTCACCCCGCGGTAGCGGAAAAGGCAACATTTTTGGGTATCTTGACTTTTTGTCTTTGTCACTCGTGACTTCACTTGCTCGATGAAATGATTATCGCAGCGACAACGGAATGGTCGATGTCTACGTGGTGTGATCATGTCCTTCAATTGCCCTTGGAGACCCCTTCTCCCTCACACACACACATACATATATATGTGTGCGATAGACGAGTCGAAAAGTATTTGGGTTTTGACGAGATTTTTTATTTGAGAGAATTTTCTCCCTCTCTCCCTTCCCTTTCTCTGTCTCTCTCTCTCTTATTTTCATACTCAACTAACACCTCGGTCTGACGTATCGAAACTCGACGGAGATTCTAAAGTGCTTCTTGTTGCCCAACGATGACTGTCCTGAGTCCACGGGTCACAGTTCCGACTCCCAATTTGTCAGTGACAAGGACCCGGAGAACTACTACTACCCCCAGAACTCTGCAAAAGTGATCGATGACTTACATTCAGAGACATGGAAGTACATAGATACTTGTATGATTTTGAGAGGGAAAAAATTTATCATTTTGATTTAGGTTTTTGGTAAGCGAGGTATATGACCTCGAAATCTCAAACGTCAGAAACTCCTATATTTCCCCGGGTTTCTTAAGATGTAGATCGTCACTTACTAAAATTCTTTTGTTGACATGAGATCTATAATGTATGAAAATTCGTAAAAAAACAACAACAAGAACTCTTAAGGGTGTAGGGAAGTCGGAAGGAGGTTCACTCAATTTTAATTTAGATCCTTATCATTTACCATTCGTTTACCTTGTTTTCCCGACAGCACTCCCGGTCACGGTTATTAACGTGATATACATAATGATATGAAACCGGGTTGTGTCTACTCCCTTACTGATCCGTCTAATCTTTTTCTTAGTTGATTTTGGTTTTGTTTTTTTCTCTAACTAATATGTTACCTAATCTGTGTCATCTCCTCCAATCTCACCGTTGATATAGACTTCTTTAATGAGTTTCACTCTAAGTCTCAGCTCAGTTACCTATTTTAATTTACTCTACCACGTAAACTTCCGGAAGTACCCAGACTGAAAACTGAGTCGTCACAAACCCACTTTCTATTGGGTCTTGATAAGAGGATCCGAGACTGGTGGGAAGTTACAAGACACTTCGGAGTCGGAGGTTTCATGGAGAAACGGTGGGGAAAGGAGGTTCCAGTCGATTGTGACCTAAGGCACCGGTCATGGGACAGAGGTTGTTCTCGAGAGTCTCGGAAGACTTACTAAGTTTATTCCGGTTCCCGGTAAGTACTCGGTGACCGGTTGGACATAAACACTTGAAGAGATTGTGGACTGAGAGAGACCCGATAAAAGTAACATTGTTACACCGAGAGGTTTCCTAGGTACGGTGAAGACCTTCGACCACTCCGTCTTTGTGTTCCCATGGTTTACGGAGGAACGTTATGGTCACGTCACCGTCAGAGAATGTCTGAAGACTTCCTATTCTGTCGGGTGTGGTCCTTCACCCCTCAGCACCGACACTAGTTGTTATTCGGACCAGACCTGAACTTAGGTTCGAGACTTGTGGACCGACACCCCAGTAGGTCGATCGTCGGTGACTCAGGGTCCAAGGAGGAGACTTTGACCCCGGTTCCTGTCGATAGACTACGCCGGTCGCTTGGCTAACCTTCCCTCGCCGACACCTTGCCGGCAGTCGCGGTCGTGGATCACCCTCGACCGCGATCTTCGGGCACGGAAACAAAACAACGGCACCGAGATGTAACGTCGTACCAATCAGGAGAGACGACTACGACAAAAAAAATTGAAGAGTGTGAATTTGGGAGGTTAATTATCAGAGTCACCGAGGCCCTACAAACGAGGTTATTCCGTTGAAGTCTACGGTCCTGTCTTTCACCCTCCACGGACTTAATAGGTGCCATCTCGTTTCCGTGACAGAGTAAAACGTGGGAATTCTTTACTTGACAGTAATATTAACGGCTCATCTTGTTCACGAAAGACGGTGAAAATTTTAGGGATACCCAAAGAGACCGAGTAATGACTTTCCTAGGTCGGTCAATCTTCTGTTTCCTTCCGAATCCGGACGTGTTCCTGCCACTATTGTGGGTCTCGGTCCTAGGACCCGTTTCTAAGTTGTGGACCAACCAGACTAGTTGCCAACAATTAGTCTTGTGGTCTAACAACTAGCACTCGACCGTGACTCAAAGTCAGTGCCACACCGTCCCTAAGAGATAGACGAAACCGAAAAGTACCCCAACAAAGTTTCCAATTTGTCAACGATGAAACGGAGATTCTTTTGAAGGGTCAGGGAGATATTATACAAAACCAAATTATGGTAAATGTCCTTAACTAGTAAAGGAACGTAAATAACGGAAGTCCCCTTTTTTCCCCCCGGAAATCTATCTTAAAAAGAAAAGACGAAGGATAGTTTAAGTACCTTTGACGGTGGGAGACACTCATGTGGACCTCCCATGATCAGACGGGGTTTGTAAGGGTGTTACTTGTTCCGTCGGCGAGATTAACGTACCTTGTGGGACTGTGACTAACTTGTAGTCGTACCGAGGACCTCTTACAAGAGGGAGGAAGGGACTAAAGGTATGAATCCTTTGTTTCTTTGGATGCAAGGAATTATATCGTCTACCTGTGACAGGTTTAGTCTAAGGTCGGATACAAAGGTCGAGTCGAAGGGGAGTCAGTCGAGGAAAAAGTAAGATGGGGAAGATGATCCTTAAAGGAACGAAGAGAAAAGTTTGCTCATTCAAGGCGAGTTGAAGCTTCTAGGCCGTGTTTACACTGAAGGAGGTCCTTCGGCGGGGACTGGAAGATTCGGTCAGAAAGAGGAGGGTTGGGGTACGATGGGTGTCGGGGAGTGGTATATCTAGTCACGAAGACTTTGAAACCACAAGGACTATTTTACGTCTACGACTAAGACTTCGGACCTGACACGTAACGATTGTTTTAGGGTCTATTGTGACTACGACGACGGGATACCGTTGTGAGGTTCACCCTTCTTATGTCTCGAGTATCGTGTCCGAAACCAAGAAATTAATAAAAACCGACACGACCCAGAAGTAACGACTTCTGAAAGGAGGTCAACGCCTCGCACCCCCGATGAGAGATCCACACCACACGTCCGAAGGGTGACGGGACCGAACGGGGCAACACCTCGCGTCCGAGATCCCGTGCACCCAGTCGTGAACTCCGAGGGCGCGAGATCCGGTGACCCAGTTTTCAACCCCGCGCAGTGGAATCAACTAGGCGCCGTACATCCTACAGGGGTCTAGTCCCTAGTTCGGACACGGAGGACGGAACCGTCCACCTAAGAAATGGTGACTCGGTGGTCCCTTCGGCTCCCAAACCAAGAATAAAGACATAGAGACCGAGGAGGACGAAGTCGTCCTGCCGCCGACTCACGGGTCGGTACTCACTCGCGTCACGACTGACACTTTGAGGCTTGTAAACGTCTTACTCCCAAGGAGGGTCAGCGGGAGTGACTGTAGTCGAAGGGGCGGAGGGTAAATATGTTTGTGAGGTATCTAAAAATACGATGAAAGAAAAAGAAAAACCGTGTAGAAAGTGACAACCATAAAAGAAATAAAAATTCTGTCTGACACCCAACGAAAAATTGAGCTCTTTGTTTTGTCTATGAATCTCTTTCTTACGTGGTGGCGGGTGGGCGTGACCAGACCGGTGAAATAATACGACTACTCCGACCATCGAAGGAAGACACTTTCGACGTTCTAGTGTGACGGTGTCACGGAGCAACTGTGTGAGTCAAGAGTGAGGGACACGAAGGGCAGAACACAGCAACGAATCAGTCATATTGAGTCTAGTTTGTCTTCACCCTGAACCTCCAGTAGGAGCAGTCTAAGGTCAATTGATTACACGCGGGCAAAATCTACTCCCACTCCCTTCTCCATATCTCAAACACTTCATACTCCCCGGGAGTGACTGGGGTAGGGTCCTGTCATAACCCATCAGAACCGTACTATCCGGAAGTTCTACACTTTACTCTATAAAGGACGACATAAAACTTTGTGTTTATAGTGTCGGTAGTCCCTAAGGTCGGAAAGTTTACATTTAAAGACTTGAGTTATTTTATGGTCGATAGACTATCGGTAGTCGGTGAAGGGGTTATTCGACCACTCCCCCTGCTTCTTTCGAGTCTCTCCGTCGGTAGACGGTGGGATGTCCATTTCCTCCTTAATTTCCATGTGATCCTTAATCCTTAAATTGAGTCTACTGGTAATGTAGATGATAACGCCCGTCCTTAGGGAGTCTTCTTTACCTCGTCGGTAGTACCAGTTGTTTTCTCAGGTTTTACGTCATGAACCTACGTTGGAGTTTTTGCTGTCTTACTAGAGACAAGTAAAGGTGCCGTTTGGTAAGTTATAGTGTCATTAGGTTCAGATACGGAGCTGGTCATTACGACTTCTTCGACTTCAACTTGTCAAGATACTTCTGGATGTTCTGGAAAATCTTGATTGTGGGTTTTTTCTACAGGAAAAGTAATATCCCCCGACCTTACGTTTTCATCCTTCAGTTCTTTGTGGACCCTATTGTCCGTCTAAACCGGAACCTTATGTCTTACTTCGTCCCGTTTCCAATTATCTCAAAACGGTTCTCTTGCGTGACCCAGTATCGTTTGTCGGAGAAGGTTGTTGTATTCTCTTCTGAGATGTGTACCTGTAGTGGTCTACCAGTTGTGGTTTTAGTCTAACTAATATAAGAAACGTCGGTTTCTACCTCTTCGAGAAATGTCAGCGTTTTTGTTCTAGTCCTCGACTGACACCGAGTCTAGTACTTGAGGAATAACGGTTTAAGTCTGAATTTAACTTCTTTCATCCCTTTTGGTGATCTGGTAAGTCCATACTGGATTTAGTTTAGGGAATACTAATATGTCACCTTCACTCTTTGTCTAAATTCCCGGATCTAGACTATCTATCTCACGGACTACTTGATACCTGTCTCCAAGCACTGTAACATATCCTCTGTCCCTAATTCTGGTAGAGGTACCTTTTCTTTACGTTTTTTCGGTTTACCGACAGACCCCTCCGGAATGTTTATCGACACTTTTCTTCTCTTCGTTTTTCCTTTCTATATTCGTAGACTTACGTCTCAAGGTTTCTTATCGTTCCTCTCTATTCTTTCGGAAGGAGTCGCTAGTCACGTTTCTTTATCTCCTTTTCTTGTCTTACCCTTTCTGAGCTCTAGAGAAGTTCTATTAATCTCTAAGGTTCCCTTGTAAAGTACGTTTCTACCCGAACTATTTGCTGTCTTTACCATACCTGGATTGTCTTCGTCTTCTCTAATTCTTCTCCACCGTTCTTATGTGTCTTATTGACATGTTTTTTCTAGAAGTGCTGGTTCTATTAGTCCTACCACACTAGTGAGTGGATCTCGGTCTGTAGGACCTTACACTTCAGTTCACCCGGAATCTTTCGTAGTGATCCTTGTTTCGATCTCCTCCACTACCTTAAGGTCAACTCAACAAAGTTTAGGATTTTCTACTACGACACTTTCACGACGTAAGTTGTACGGTCGTTTAAACCTTTTGAGTCGTCACCGGTGTCCTGACCCTTTCTAGTCAAAAGTAAGGGTAGGGTTTCTTTCCGTTACGGTTTCTTACGAGTTTGATGGTGTGTTAACGTGAATGGAATGTACGATCATTTCATTACGAGTTTTAAGAGGTTCGGTCCGAAGTCGTTATACACTTGGTACTTGAAGGTTTACAAGTCCGACCAAAGTCTTTTCCGTCTCCTTGGTCTCTAGTTTAATGGTTGTAGGCGACCTAGTACCTTTTTCGTTCTCTCTAGGTCTTTTTGTAGATAAAGACGAAATAACTGATACGGGTTCGGAAACTGACACACCTAGTGTTAGTTGACACCTTTTAAGACTTTCTCTACCCTTATGGTCTGGTGGACTGGACGGAGAACTCTTTGGATATACGTCCAGTCCTTCGTTGTCAATCTTGACCTGTACCTTGTTGTCTGACCAAGGTTTCTCCTTTTCCTCATGTAGTTCCGACATATAACAGTGGAACGAATAAATTGAAGATACGTCTCATATAGTACTTTTTGCGACCCGATCTTCTTCGTGTTCGACCTTAGTTCTAACGGCCCTCTTTATAGTTATTGGTGTCTATACGTCTACTGTGGTGGGAATACCGTCTTTCACTTCTCCTTGATTTTTCGGAGAATTACTTTCACTTTCTCCTTTCACCTTTTCAACCGAATTTCGAGTTGTAAGTCTTTTGATTCTAGTACCGTAGACCAGGGTAGTGAAGTACCGTTTATCTACCCTCTTTGTCACCTTTGTCACAGTCTAAAATAAAACCCCCCGAGGTTTGAGTGACGTCTACCACTGACGTCGGTACTTTAATTTTCGACGAATGAGGAACCTTCCTTTCAATACTGGTTGGATCTATCCTATTAGTTTTCGTCTCTATAATGAAACGGTTGTTTCCAGACAGATCAGTTCCGATACCAAAAAGGTCACCAGTACATACCTACACTCTCAACCTGACACTTCTTTCGACTCGCGGCTTCTTAACTATGAAAACTTGACATCACAACCTCTTCTGAGAACTCTCAGGGAACCTGACGTTTCTCTAGGTTGATCAGGTAAGATTTCCTCTAGTCAGGACCCACAAGTAACCTTCCTGACTACGACTTCGACTTTGAGGTTATGAAACCGGTGGAGTACGCTTCTCAACTGAGTGACCTTTTCTGAGACTACGACCCTCCCTAACCCCCGTCCTTCCCCTGCTGTCTCCTACTCTACCGACCTACCGTAACGGGTGAGCTACCTACACTCAAACTCACTTGAGGTCCTCAACCACTACCTGTCCCTCCGGGCCCCACGACACTAAGTACCCCAGCGTCTCAGCCTGTGATGACTCTCTGACTTGATTTGACTCCTTAACCCTTACACTAGAACTAACAAGTTCGTCCTAAACCGGGGTCCGTCGACGCTACGTGTACTTTCGTTACATAAGGCACTCGGGTCTACGAACGTAGAAGGGTATGTTTCTTCTCGTGATTTGAGGAGCCTATGGACCAAAAGGAATTAATTGTCTGACGGACGGAGGTGGGGAGGTACAATGTTAGAAGGTATGTAGAACTGAGGAAAGGGGTAGAGGAACCTCGTTAGAGAGACCCAGTGAACTCTACGACAGAGGGCCCGGACTTCAGGAGTCTTAAGGGTTTCTTATGTAGATTGAGTGGAAGGTCCAACACTGATAAAAATATCAGTTGTTCTCAAAAATTTTCGCAGTTTTTTTGGGTAAGAGAAAAAGAAAAAGAGAAACCGAACGGAATACGTGTTACCCATTGTTTGTTTTGGTTTAACATAGTATTTCACTAAGTTGTTGTATGTTCCCTCTACTGGACGTCACTTGAGAACTCCGCCACGTCAAGTCGTGGAGAAAGTTTGTAGTTCGTCGGCATCTACAGGGTCGGACTTTCTTCGAACGTCTCCAGTAGGCAACATTTCGATAAAAGTCTATCCCTTTCGGCTCAAAGACTCTTTTATCCGTCTACCGTAAGTTCGGTTCTGGTCTTCGGTCCCGAGGATGAGTGAGGAGAGAGCGTGGACCTTCGGGAACGAGGACTGGACCATCCTTCCCGGTCAGGGGACGTCTCGTGAAGCCACAGGTCCCCTGAGACTTCGGGGAAACCCGGTGATACTCTATTGAAAAAACCGAGGACAAATCCTAGTCCACGAAGTGATAAAAGAGACGTAAGGGGAACGAGAAGAAGATCGACTGAGTGGAATACCGTCGAGATCGAGGTTGCACTGGAAGAGAGAAGAGGCCGGGACCCGGGCCGCGAATCGTGATCTGTGCGGAATATTCTACGAGCCAGCGTCAGACAGCAAACGAAGACGCAGAGGCGACGTCTCCGACGCTCGGAGAACTCCAGTCTCCAGTACAGTACGAGTGACAGGACTCGTGTGATAGACCGTGTGTCGTCTCCGAGTCCCTTCGCTCACAGAGGAGCCGTCCTTCTCCTCTTGTAATCACGGGAGTCCCCCGTAAGTGCAAAACGCACGTCCAGAGACTGTTAGTGACTCATTACAGACCGACGTCCGAACCAACCGAGATGGGAAACCTATTCCTACGACTCTCCTCGAGAAGGTACTACTGAGTACATAGAATATTTAACCATGATCACAAGTCTGTGTCGATTCGATGTTGTAAGACTCTTTGTCTTTTGGTATTAAGTAGTTTCGTTTTCGGTAGTATGCGGATGGTGGGTAAGTGTCGTCTTGACTAGTCTAGAATTGCTGATTTTTGTCATAGAACATTCTGGTCACGTGTGTAGATAGGATGAGGACTCCGTTTTGTTTGTGAAGTGTGGTCCAATAAAGTAGGTCAAATATAAGATCTGTAACACTGATCTGGTCCAACTGAGTCACTGTCAAGACCCTGAATCTAATTCAGGAGTCAGCGGAGGAAATAGTGTCGAAAAGAGGATACTACTTCGTTATTCCGTGACTACTTAACACCATTTCCCGACCCGAGGGTTTTCAAACCTCCAGTACTCAAATGGAAATTGGTGGTTCCTTCATTCTCGTGTCGAGAAGTCGGAGGGGTCTATAAACAAAGGAATCGGTACGGGACTCGGTCCCTTGGCAGATGGAGGTCAGTGTCAAACCGGGGAGAGAGGCTCAACCCCAGACGAAGTGCAATAGTAGAATTTTCCTACCTTTCGGTTTCTTTTCTTACTCGACATTTACGAATTGTTATTAATGTTACAAATTTTCTACACATGCTTTTTACGCTACGTTTGAAAGGATTCCTCTGTACCGACCGGATACTGAGTGCGAGTTCGATTCGGGAGGAAAATATAAGGACGTTTTAAGGTCTTCCAGTACCATCTCTTGTAAGGGGTCGTCGTGAACCCTCTTTTCATTGACGGAAAGCCTTTCCTTTTTTCCTTCTGTAAGGGTTTCTAACCCCAACGAATTGTATATCAGTGCTACTTCAAAAAGTACACGAATTATTAGTTTACAGTTCGGTGCCGAAGGACCTGTTCTACCACCTCACCTTACCGGAGCTCGAATGAGAGTACTCATGTGACCTCAGAGTTGATTGACGACTTGTTGGTAGCTAATTTTTCTGACCTTAGGTTGTTGTTGTTGTTGTTTTCTGTCAGTTGTAGGTTTCTGCATTTCTTCTTGGGTGTTGCTCTGCCGTCGTCCACACACGAGTGCTATATTAGTGTGGGGTCTGGGGGGTCCCTCCCCGGGTATCTGACCTCTTATTGTGTGACGTCTTCGGGGGAATGTCCTCAGTCTTAAGTCTCGGGGTACAGTCCGAGGTGTCGGACCCCCAGACCGTGGCCCCTCTTCTCGGGGGTCTCTTAAACGGAAACTTTCGGTCGTCCCGAACTAACGTTCGTGAGGTCTCTTGACCCTTTTGCCTCTGAGGTTCGAGCCTCCCGTGCGAGTCCAGTGCTCGTGGTCCTAGGTCCTTTTTTCGTCGCTGAAGTACCCTCACACCCGGTCTGTGTGGACGACCGGAACCTCCCGTAGACCCCCCTTCGTGTCGACTGAGTGAGACTCCCGTTCCTGGCCCCCCACCCCCATAGTCCCGCGAGTAATCCTGTGCGAGAAGCCCTCCGGTGTAAGACCGTGGTTCTGGACCGCGGTGAGTTGTCGGACACCGAGGTCACGACCCTGCGTAGTCCGGTTCGTCGGTCGTCCCTCCCTTGTGTCGGGGCGCGTAGCCGCCTGCCCGACTCGGGTGCCAGCTGAGATCTATGTATACAAGTAGAGTTATATTCGTCTTTTTCGAAAACTATTTTAAGTTGTAGTTAATTACTATTTTTGAGAGGTCGTCTGTGTGTCCTTGGTATGGACTTGTATTATTTCCGGTGTATCCTGTTTGAGTGACGGCAGTGCAAGACCATTTTTCGACTTTCGTGAAGGAGTTCTAGTCCTTGTTCTCTCCCCACAGGTGGGAGCGGTAAAAATAAGCCGCGTCAAACCTTCACATCGGTACCGTCAGTCTCTTCTTTTTTCATTTCCTTAGGTTCCCCTTCCCTTCTTCACTCTGTCAGTGACAACCGTCTACTATACTACGATTCGTATCTTTTGGGATTTCTACAGGGGTCTTTTGGTGATCCAGGGTAACGACCTAAGTCGTCTCTCCGTCCTATATTTTAATTATGGGTCTTTAGACAGCGTGAAGATATGTGACTGCTGTCTTCTACTCTTTCTCTTTAATTCCTTCATCGGGGTAAATAGTCACGTAGTATTTCTTATTTTATGGATCCTTATTTGGATGGATTTCTCCGTTTTTGGACATAAGACTTTTGATATTCTGTAATCATTTTTTTTTAATTTTTACTGTATTATACCTTTCTATATGATACAAGAACATGACCTTCTTAACTAAAACAGTTTTATTGATATGATGGGTTCCGTTAGGTGTCTAAGTTACGTTAGGGATATTTTAATAGTTATCATAAAAAGTGTCTTCATCTTGTATTTTATAATTCTGAATATTCCTTTGTGTTTTCTGGGACTTATCGGTTTCGCTAGAACTTTTTCTCTTTACCCCGACCTCTTTATTCCGAAGGACTGAAGTCTTATATGATGTCTCGATGTCAATAGTTTTATGGGACATGACCGTGTTTTCGTCTATATATTTAGTTACTTTGTCTTTTCGGGTCTTATTTGGGTACGTAGACACCAGTTAATTAGGTGTTGATTCCTCCGTTTTTATATGTTACCTCTTTTCTGTCGGAGAAGTCATTCACCATGACCATTTTGACTCGTTGATGTACACTTTCTCGCTCTACTCTTCTAAGAGATTGTGGCGTGTGTCTTTACTTGGGTTTACCTACTTTTGGATTTCCATTCTAGCCTATGATATTTCAAGGGTCTCCTATTGTGTCCATCTTGTGAGAAGCTGTATTTGACGTCGTTATAAATGTCACTGTCTTTATTTTGGTTTTTATTCCGTGAATTAATTTGTATTTTCGAACACATGTTGTTTCCTCTGGTACTTGTTTTACCCTTTTCTGTTTATACCTTGCCCTCTTCCATAGACGTTTACCACGTCGGTTGTTTCCCAATTGAGGTTTCATATGTTTGTCAAGAACTTCGAGTTATAGTCTTTTTGTTTGTTGGGTTAGTTTTTTACCCGGCTTCTAGATTTGTCTGTAAAGAGGTCTCCTCTACATGTCTGCCAGTTTTCTGTGTACCTTTCTACGAGTTGTAGTGATTAATAATCTCTCTGCGTTTAGTTTTGGTGCTATTTCATAGTGGAGTGTCGTTAGTCTTTCCGGTAGTGTTTTTTCAGATTTCTATCATTTACGACGTCTCTCACACCTTTTTTCCCTCGGGAGAATACGACAACCACCATTACATTCAACCACGTCAGTGATACCTCTCGTCATACCTCCAAGGAATTTTTTGATTTTTATCTCGATGATATACTAGGACGTTAGGGTGAAGACCCGTGTATAGGTCTCTTTTGGTATTAAACTTTTCTATGTACTGGAGATTACAAGTGACACCGTATAACTGTTATCGGTTCTGTACCCTCGGATTTACAGGTAGTCGTCTACTGCCCTATTTCTTATGCACCGGATATATGTGTCACCCTATAATCGGTAGTTGTTCTCACCTCGTTCCGGCAGCCGTCGTTGTGCCCACCAGGATCTCCGGTAGTACGATCCCCTCTATTCGGTCTGTCTCTTACTGTTATAGCCCGCTGTAGTGAATATACACCTGAGTGTGTTTACTTGAATATTTGTTCTGCCTTTATCTGGTGTCTGTGTCTTTTGTGTGGGTGTCAATGGTTCCCCCTTACCCCGCCACCCCCCTCTCCTGACCCGTCACTATTTAATCCTCATACCCTACTTCTCTATGGGAGATGATATATAATTTATCTATTGTTCCTGGAGGACATATCGTGTCCCTTCGTATCCGTTCTAAAATATTAAATATTTCATTGAATTTTTTATCCATACATAGTATGTGTGTCGGTTTAGTGAAAAGACACGTACACTTTGAGTGTGTTATAACATGTAGTTGATATAAGTTAAAAAAATTTTTCAACTCGGGGTTTCAACCAGGGGAAATTTGTAGGGAAAACGACTGTCGGAATGGGTCCCAGATTAAAAAGACTTCCTTTTTTCGACCTCCTAGACCGACCTGTCTCTCGTCACGAAGAGTTTAACTTATACACATAGTGGACCCCTAAGAAGTTTATCCGCAAGACTAATTCATCTAGACCCATCCCGGACGATTGTTTGAGGGTCCACTTCGGCCACGAAGACCAAACATCTCGGGTGGGACTTCTTGTACCTATAACTGTTGCGGCCTCGGGTCAAGGACCTTCTACAACTTGTGAACACGAGGACCCGTAGACTCGAATTTTGTATTCCGGACAAGGATTCCAAAGGAATTTCCAGTCGTCTCCGGGAGAAAGATCGACACTTATTACTGTTTATGGAGGAAGGGAGAGGACCCAGTTGGTGACTCTCTTATGCGACGTTTGAAAAAAAAAAAGTCACCTCAAATTTATTCTGTCTCAGACATAGGTTGATACACAGATAAGTAACCTTCCTGACTACGACTTCGAGGTTATGAAACCGGTGGACCACGTTTCTCGGTTGAGTAGACTTTTCTGGGACTACAACCTTTTCTAACTTCCGTTTTCTTCTCCTTCTGGCGTCTCCTACTCAACCAATCTATCGTAGTGAGTCACCTGTACTCAGACTCGTTTAAGGTCCTCTATCACTTCCTGTCCTTTCGGACCGTACGACGTCAAGTGGCCCAGGGTTTGTCTGTGCTGAATTGTCGACTTGCTGGTGGTACATAGTTGTCGAGTCAACAAAGAATACTTTAGTCAAACCTACGTTGGTTCTTACCGTGACCAATAAGGGATCTCGGTAGCAGAGATGCCGGTGTGCCAAGTATAGTATCTTTCTGTGATGGGGTTAAAATAATTGATTGGAGTCGGGTGTGAAGTAGGAACGAAGGTGACCTTCAATTAATATGACGACGTCAAAGATTCAGTGCAGTGAATCCCAACGGGTTTAGAAAAAGGTCCTTTTTTCGAATTACTCGAACACCTTCGATCCAAAGAATGGAAGACAAGATTACGTTTTCCGTTCATTTAGTTCACCTGGACGTAAGTATTAAACGTCTATGTGACCGCAAATCCCCAGTGCCTAATTTGACTTGGACGGTCCGGTTCTAACCCCACTGGACAAGTTGTGTCGTTGTAAATTCCACTTGACCCTCTCAGACAATGTAGTACCCTTTACGGACATAAGATTCTTCACCGAGACGTTCAACACTTCTGTTGGGTCGGTGCCGACATCATCTTCAAACTTTTGATGTGTTCCTTTTATCTTTGTTTTTGAGACGTACTATTTGAGTTGACTCATCAATTCAAACTCATTTTCCTATCCTATTCTTATAAAAAGTATATTAAAAGACACGAAAGTTTGAAAAGACATTTCTCATAAATAGCTGTAACGTTAACCTTTTTTTTTAGAACTGACATTTTTAGTTGAGTCAATTCGCACGAGTAGAAGACTAAGTCACAAAAGAAAAGCAAGACAAGGGAACCAAAGACAAAACGGAAGGACGTATATGTCCCAGCTCCTGAGATACTTGGACGACTCTCGGTGGATACATAAGACGTTGGTGGTACTTTCGTCCCTGACGAACCCAGAGAGGGAGGTAATTCGAGTACAATCAAAAGGTTCCCATTACTCCTTTATAAGAGAACCGGAGTTTCTTATCACACCGGGTCGGGACGTACTCCGTCATTGGTAAAGTGTCTCTCTGTCCTCCCCAGAACCCGTGGGAGGTCCTAGGACCCCACGTGTGGACTGAGGAGAAGGAGTCCTGAGTTACGGGGTCGGGTCGACTAGGGAGGGCGTAGTATGGGGTAGTGCTCACCGAGAAGGGGTCTGGGGTGCCCATGTTGACGTCAAGTGTGTTCAAAAATGACAAGAAAGGAACTGACCCCACGAAGGAGGAACGGAGTCGGGACAAAGGAGGTGGTGGAAGGTCTTGCTGCATAAAAAGATTTTGTTTTATACTGGTACAGGGGATGAATTTGTTTCGAAACTCCTACGTTTTCAGTCGATCTTGTAGTCTCCGCGAAGGGAACCCAGACAGACTATGAAGGTAAGACTGAAGACGAGACCTCTTGATTTACGGGTCGGTCCCTCTTGGTGGGAGGTTGGTAGAGGGGTCTGGACGGGGTGGGCACGAACGGGGGGTTCGGAAACGAGGAAGTGAGCCGGTCAGAAAGGAAGAAAAGGTCCTTCGGGAAGGACTATGCAGACATGTGTAGGGCTAAGGGATTCTCCCGTTCGAACTGCCCGACGAACCGAGACGAACCCACTCTCGGGGGGTATAGATTTCACGAGTGGACAACACACCCTAAAGTTCGAACAACGGAGGTAAAATGTCCTCTGTCCGGGGAGAACCTCTCAGTGCCGAAAGAGTGTATCAACCGGCTCAGAGGGGTGTACTCTCCGGACCTGACCTAAAGGGCCCTATGAGGAACTGTTTCGAGTAGTCCTCACCCGCGTCCGGACAGAGGGTCCATGGGTAGAGTTTTTTTCCTGACCGAGGAAGGACAGGGGAGGAGGTTTGTCGAGCTACTGGGTGTTGAGTGGGACTGGCACCTCGCCCCGGCCGAGATCGTCCTCTCTACACTCTGACTCATCGGCTCAGGCAACGTTACGGTCCAGGCCCAAGTCTCGGAGGACCCGGCCCGCAATGGCCGCCCCGCGCGAACCGCGCCCGTCTCATTCCCGGCCCTCTCCGTCGGCGCCTTTACTCCTCCCTAGAAAAAGTCGGGTCTGCAGCCCAGAAGCGACCTCGCGTGACGCCCCGCAGTGGAGGTCCCCCTCGGGCTCCGGGCGGGGCTTGTCACGGGGTCGCTAGAACGCCCCGACGGAGTCCAGGAGCGACGACCCAAGAACACGTCGAAACAGGACCCTAGCACAGGGAGGTGTGTGCACCCCCTTCCCTACAGACTGGGATTGGACGGTAACGTCGGAGAGGAGGGAAGAGATGTCAGAGGTTTTGGACGAGAGGTCCTCCGCTGAGACGTACGGGATTCGTCAGTCCGTTCCAGAGTCGGGCTCGAGAAAGGGAGAACGACGAAGGCGGACGATCGGTTCAGTAGACAATTTGAGGTGGAAGACATTTTGAGAATGAGCATCAAGTCCTGAGGTCGGGTTTCCGAAAGAATGGAGGGAGGGGTGGGGTAGGACGCTCCCTGAGGGGCTCGAGGGCCAGGGTGGATGATTATAGTTGACCGGGTGAGCTCCGGTCGTGCGTTCGCCGCAGGTACTCGAGTAGACCCTTCTGTCACCAAGTGGGTGGCCGACGGATGGGAGGACGACCGCGCCACCACCGCTAATTACTCACCCGACCCTCTAGTCGACGTCTGTGTCCGGCCGGTGCGGGGGACCTGGGGATGTTACTTATGTCCTATGGGTAATTCTTTATCCTCCACTAGGATGCTTGACTTTAATTTTATTTCTAGGAGTTCTGGTCATCCTTTTCCTTCTTTTACCGTCTTGACAGTAAATCACCTACGTAGAATACAAAAACATTCACACATAGGTAAGCTCATCTGAACCTATTTACGTATCTGTCAAAACATTACTACAAATGGTCGACTCCGGTCATTAATAGAGGTCTCCCCCTGTTTCCACTTCGACTCCGTCCACCTTCCCTCTAAAAGTGCCAAACCAGACTTAGGAAGACATAGTAAATTTAAGATATTTGTCTCATTTATCTGTTGGTCTTTCTTATGTTGGTCGTATATATGGTCTTATTTATGTCTGAATATGTGTTCAAGATAGTCTTCCCCCTCCCCCTCCAAAGACAAAGACTTCTAGAAACGTCTCGGGTATCGGTCCGGACCCTGGAAGAGTCAGAAGACTCTTACCGCTGGTAGGAGGACCCTCGGAATTAACGGGGTTTACAAAAGAAATTAGTCATATTAATCGTCTCGTAGTTAATCCGACTTTCCAAGGACGTCGTCGACGAAGGTAGAAAGTGACTGGGAGTGTCGGGAAAGTCACTGAGTTGAGGGGAGGTACCGAGAGATAAAGGAGAACACTGAGACTTCTATCGACACCCGTTTACCCTCCGAGATCTCGGATGACTAAACGATCCCAAACCAAGAACGGACGACAAAGTAGAACAAAACTTTGAAAAATAAAATATAACCCCATACCGGTTAATTGTTACAACACTACCAAAGTCCACTTGTCGCTTCCCTGAGTCGGTATGTATATGTGTTGTGTGTGCGTGCATAGGCAAGAGGGGGGTTGAGGGGAGGGTAGGTCGGACGGTGTATTGTAATTCGTCTCAAGGTACACACACGAACAATCAATAAGTAAAATTTAGAAAAGTAGAAAGGATTCACCGAGTGACCACCGAGGTTGAACTTATGACGAGAAAGAAGACTTAGACATAGAGGATAAAACGTCAAGTAACTGTCTAAGGTGACAGGTGACCAGTGATTTCGGTCTTTTAGATAGCCAATAGAAACGGGGGGTGTGAGTATGGGTCAGTTGGTAATGTGGGAAATCTTGACCGAGGATTTACAGAGAGCTCTGATGGGGAGAAAGAGATTGAGGTGACGGTCGGTCACGCAATAACGCAGCATGGACCCCAAAACGAGAACGGAAAATGATGAGGTAAGCGGGAGGTTTACGGTGTCTTTAGAAGATTTTTTGTTTAGACTGGTACAGGGAGTGTCGAATTTTATAACGACCATAGGTCATGGGAGGACTTATCTCAGGTTCGGGGAATTGTACCATCTGTTTCCGGTGCTGAAGAGACGCACGTAGGTCCGTCAATGGTAAGGGAAGTACGAAGTATCGAGACGGAGACGGACGACTCGAAAGGACGACCTTCAGAAGACACGCGCGCGCAACTAATAAAAAGAAAGGGACATAGGTGACGATAAAGAACACGATGGACGGTGGGTACTTGGTAGACGTACCGAAGAGTTAGGTCCACATAGAGTATACCGACTTAAGTCCAGGGGAGAAGGAGTGAATTCCGTTTCGGTCTAGTAAATTATAGAGAGAAGAACCTTAAGCCTAAAATTTGTAGTATTCGAGGAACTTCTCAATCAGGTAACGACCGAGTCAGGACGAAGGACTCTGATTAAGAGGTCAAAAGGACACTAAGATCAACAGGAAATCTGTTCAAAGGTCAATCAAAAAAAGATTCGATCGGTCTATTAAAAGACCACGAAAATTAGTTTCTTGAGGGTTATTTAGGTCGGGAAGACGTAGTCTCTTTGAGAATGAATAGGAAGTCTTAGGTTTGATTTATAGGTAAATGAGTAAGTTGTTCATAAATGACTTTTATACGATACTTAACCCGTGATACGACTGACGACCTCTATATTATAATTTGTCTATACGAAGAACCGGTATACCTGGAATTTTATAGAGGTTGACTTGTTCAAAAAACCTTTTCCCTGAAATCCACGTCCTATCTCAATTACTGAGGTAGGACCGTGGGATGGTCATAACCATACCCGTTAACGAATTAATGGAGTATAGACGTAGGGAGTTAGTAGGGTGTCCCTTTAAGAGGACACAACTCTAATTTTAAGTCTCCACGTTCACACCTTCGTTCCTCTGGTCAAACCCCCGACAACGTTATTAGGTCCCCCGTTAACTACCACCAAACTTTGTGTCCACTTACACAAGGAGATTGTCCTTGAGAATTCATATTTGTTCTAGTTTCGGGTTCTCTTCATGTCGTCCTCGAGGGGTTCGATTGTTTGTTCAGTAACTATTACCCTATGGTCAGTGACTATTAGTCTCTTTTCACCTAATTTTGTTAATATACTGTGACACAGACAAAAAGACCGTTTTTAATACCGGTCTGTGACGGTTCAAAACCGCCCCTATACGTCTAAATTTTTAAGAGAAAGTGACAAATACCCTTGCATCTTAACTCTTCGCTACATTGTGACGGCTGAGTTCATATGTGTATTGGACCTGAAGGGTCCACCATGATCACTATTTCTTGGGTGGACGGTTACGTCCTCTGTGTCCTCTACGCCCAAACTAGGGACACAAACCTTCTAGGGGACCTCTTCCTTTACCGGTGGGTGAAGTCATAACAACGGACCATTTAAGGTACCTCTCCCCTCGAACCACCCGATGTCAGGTACCCAACGTTTCTCAGCCTGTGCTGACTCGCATCGTGTCGATATGTGTATGAGCACTGGGTCGTTAAGTCGTGGGACAATTTATAAGGTCTTTTAAAGGTGTGTCCAAGAATTCCCTTACCCATCCTTTCACAAGTGACTCCGTCGTTCCTCCACCTTCGTCTCATCCGGAGGCATTAAACCTATCACCTACCCATTTTAAACATAGTCCAAAACACTATTCGTGAATTATACGGAATAGAGTAGAAAAGAAGTTTTATTGGGATTCTGACCCTGAAAATTATCATAAGACAAAATGTTTGCTATTTTGCCTTTGATAGGAAGGTATGCGTTTGGCAGCAAATAAAAGACCAAGTGAGAGGAATCACAAGCTTGCTTCTGTAACCCCAAGTCCCCGAGTCGTCTCACGGTTCAAAGGGTCTGTCTACCCTGGGAGAGAAGGACCGGGGCCCTCGAAAGGACAGACCCGGAAGTCGTGGCGCCTGTCGCGGTCGCCCCGTCCCGACCCGCCCCGCAGGAGTTTATGCAGTTCTGCGCACCTCAGAGGGGCCGCGAGTCGGGTGCAGCGGCGCAGAGCACTGGGTCCATTAACCATGGAACGCGAGGCGTAGTAGACGAGCGTCGGGGAACTGGGCGTCGGAGACCTAGCGCGACGGCGCGGCTGGGGGTGGCCGGCCCACTCGCGCCGCCGGGGAGGGGAGGTCCAGGGACGCGGAGGAGGGGAGAGCGACAGAGAGCCCGGAGGGGAGACGAGGAGAGAGGGCCCAGGACCCCGGGGCGTCGGGCCTCGGCCCCGGGGCACTCCGCCCTCCTCACTCGCACTAGAACCGAGGCAGAAACCGACCGACGCCGGAGGGGTTCCTGTGGGGGCGGAAAGCGCAAGTAGGCTGGGTCGCCCACGTCAAGACACTTCGCAAAACGCGTTTCCTCGCTTCGAGATGGCCACCCCGAAGTCTGTAGCCGCACCCCAGAGATCGGGTTCTGACGTCTGAACAGGCGCGGAAAGCACCGGACCCCTCCCCGGATGACGGGAAGGGGAGGACTTCCTTGGACCCGACGCCTCTTGTCGCGACCTCTCCCCCTACCATATCGCAATACACGAACCACCCTGCCCGTCCGTCGAAGCTTCAGAGTCCTGGAGCAACCCCCTCCGCCCTCCACCCGTCCCGGGAATATATGCCGAAATTAGCACCAAAGACGAGTGTTTACCCCTTTGACTCCGGAACTCTCTCCGTTCTGACCGACCTCCACCGTCGGTCGGACTCTTGACTAAGAGGTAGAGAGTCCCTTTACGCCCCCTACTCTGTTCCAGGGTCGTCCCATGGTACTACAGGTAGGGACGTCGGGAGCCGTGTATAGGACATCGTATAATCCTGTCCGGGGAAAATGGAAATAGGAAAAGGGTGGGGACCCGAAAGCGAGTCCGGGAGGTAGAGACGGTTCCTTTATTCGTGTGGGGGAAAGATGGGACGAAGGATGGGGTTCTAGACGGGGGAACTGGAAGGGAACCCAAGTCATTTGATTCCAACCCTGAACAAGGACTCTTTTCCGGTGGGTCTAGGGTCTTGTCCCACGGTATCATCCGGCTGTCCTCACTCTCAGATCCGAGACGACGACGGGTCGAAGTCCCAGACCCCTTCCGAGACAATTGACTAGAGATGTTACCCGCATACCGTCTCGTCAGGAGTCGTCCCGACGGGTCCATCCCCGAATACACTCTCTCCGAACCACCGGTCCCGAAGATGTCAACAATACGAAGACCCCCACCCCTACCCCTACCATGACTGAAACAGGAATCCCTCCTCTGGTGGTTCTGGATAGGTCTCGTTGGACGGACAATCAGGTGACCTCCGACTCGACCCGAGAAGGGAAGGGACTCATTCGTCTCGTCCGACCCTGAAACTGACGTCCATGACTCCGGCTGAGACACGGGTCTTGGAGGTCCCGAGGACGTGGGGGTTCGGGACGACCCCAACCCCGTCCCCACCAACCGACCGACGGGAGGACAGTCCGACCCACTTCCGGTGTCGTTACACGTCACCGAAGGGCCTAATGAGTCATAAACATTTTTGTGTCACAAGGACCCGACCCGGCCCGTCCTGTGTCCGTCGGGGGGGGGGTGGGAGGACGGGGTTCGGTGGGGTAAAGGGTCACCCTCACCAACGGCCGTCCCTCGTCGAGACACAAATGTAGTGCTGACCCGTCACTCCTCCCGTGCCCGAGGCCTTGGTGTCCCGGGGTGGTGAGCGGTCGAGTCGGAGAGACACGGACAAAGACGTAAACATTTTACCCTGCTCTCTTCACGGGTGGAGGGCCCTGACAACCTTCCCTCTCTCCTCGTGCCACGGACGGGGGTCCGGTCGCGGCCGAGTGACACGAGAATAAGAGTAACGGTGTTACCCGTAGAACGACAGTCCGAAAGAACGGAACCCTATGCCTCCAGTCTCAAAGGGGTAACCCAACAAATCTCAGAAGACTACAAGGTCCGGTCATCGCGGATCCGGGATACCGGTAGACCCGTCCCCGTCGTTGGGACATAAACGGGTCCAGAGTCCCCGATACTCTCCAACTCTTCCCCAACCGTGGGACTGGGAGACTGGCGTCTAGAGTCTGGAACCCCGGGGTCGGGTGTGGACCTCCCACGGTGAGGTCCCTCTCGGTCGGGGACCGTTGGGAGTGATTTCGGATCACAGTGACCCGACCACCCCGACCTGTCCGGCGACTCACACACCTTTCCTTGGACGACCGTGAACCCTGAGTCCAAGGTCGACTTGGGTAGAGGAAGGAGGGACGTCACGTTCCGTCAAAACGAAAAATTAAAAGGAAACAAACCTGAACGACGACCAACGGGGTTCCTCGGGTGACAGGGAGTGAGTTCCTCTGGTGGGAGGGGAAGGGAGACGAAGGACATTCAAACCTCCCTTTTCCCCTCCTCTACGCGGTCCTCCAGACACGGGACGGAACCTTGTACTGAAGAACATTTTATCTTCCAGGTCGGTCGACAAGACCTCTGAACCAACTTGACCACCCCTCCCCTCACGGGACACCCGACCCGTGTGGACCGGGGTCCCGGTAACTGAAGGCCGGTTCGGATCCGTCCCTCCATGTGAAAGACCCTAACTCAATACGTTCCCCTTCGGTCGGGAGAACGGACGTACCGGGGACCACCCCACCGAGACCACGACGTGGGGTGAGTGTCCGACCCCAAGAGACGAGTCTTCCCGTAGTCGTTCATAAGTCTCCCTCGACGAGACACAAACCCGTCACGACCCCTTCTCTTCCCTCGAGACGCATGTCAACAAAACCCCCATAATACTTCCTTGTCTCCAAGATTCTCTTCCGAGAAGAGTCTTAGGGACAGAAGACAACCACCCCTTCCTTCCGGGGGTGGGGTATATCTGTATCTGAGGACTTTCGGGTAACAAGTACGTAAAAAGGACCCCTTCTCGTCCACCGAATCACCCCAGTTCCTTTCAGCGAACAGTGAAAACCAGTGTTACTGGTCTCTAGGTCGTCACGGTACCCGGAACTCTATCATGTCGAGCCGGTCTCGGGAAAGAAGACCGTAAAAGGACTGGTCCGTACCACGTGGGTCGGGAACTTCCTGAAGGGACGGACTCAAGGTCCCACCGATCCCCCGGACCGGCTGACAGAGAGAGAGACAGAACACGACGGATCGGGTCCCAGTGGACGGGTCATCCGGGCGATTTCCGGTACACTTGCCTGTTCACCGACGGCCTCGGAGGAAGGTAGGACCAGGACACCAAATGCGAAGAGAAAATAACGGACACAGGTCTTACTCAGTCGACTCCGACGACGGTAGGGCCGAACCCTGTGTCCGGAGTTCCGAGGACCGGGGTGTACCTCAGGTCTACAAGTCGACCACGTCGTCCAGCAGACCCGGTGGTCGAAGGAAACATTCGTCGTCTCAACCTCCACCAAGGTCAATATACCTCCTCTACATGAAGCGGACCAACCTTTTGGGGGTCTCACAGGTGTTCCAACCGTGGGGAGATACACGCTCTCTTCCAGGACTCCGACCCGACACCTCCCCGTCACCCCTCTTCGTCGAACGGACGACTCACTGGGACCCATCAAAGAAACGGAGAGTCCAGGTGGCAACAGAAACAAACACGTTCTCGACCAGGAGTATAATCCACTCCTTTCGAGTAACGAGACGACAACGACTTGATCGGTCACCGACCACCAGACCGAACTCTGCGGGTCTACTACGGACGAGTCTGTGTGAAGGAGAGACAGTGCGACGTGACACGGTCCACCGGGGAACAGGACATCAATCCTCGTGCTTACAAATATATATATATATATCTCTCTCTCTCGCCCACTTTATTCATGTGTCACTACCATCTTTTATTATTATTACTCTTACTTTTTTATTTTAGGCAACGGTCCCGTTTTCATTTTTCACTTCGACGAGAGAGAGGTAAGTGTCAGGAGTCTCCTTTCCTTATGCAAGTGTACTAAGTTTTGCTTTTCATAATCCAAGATGTCACTTTTCGGAGGGAGGGTAAGGTAGACGAGTTGAGGATGGACAGACCAGGGGTCAGATAAGAATTAAAGAAGACATAGATAAGTCTAAAAGAAATCTATTTGAATAACGTTTGTATTAAGACCTAAAGGGGGTGGAAATGTGGTTGTTTACCGAACATTACAGGTGGCAAAACGGCGTCCGAAAAAAGTAAGTCGCACGTAGAGATTCTAAAAGTCACAGTCGTGGACTTCTCGGGGCAAAGAGGGGGGTCGACACGTGATAAGGTGACAAACCTGCCTGCACGGTGCGGGTGGGGGTTCCTGCCCGGAGACCGAGCTACGGGCAGAGACCGACGGCGCGGACGACGATGTGACGTAGCGGAAACGCAAGTAGTGGAGTTCACACACGTCGAGTGATACCCTATTTGAGGCGTTTCACGTCGACAACCCGTCTCCCGCAGACATGTGCGTCAACACTGCCTACAACGGGTCAACGAAGGGCGTCCCTCGCACGGCAATGGGAGGGTGACCACGACAAACCCTCCCACGGTTCCGTTCGCGCAGGGGACACACGAGACGACCCGGTGCCTCCACGGCTACGTAAACAGGCAGACCAAAAACAAAGACGAGTCTCATCGTTTGGTACGCAGGAGAAGACAAAGCAAGGAAATGTCGTATAGAACCGTTATAAGGTGTAGGTATTGTTATCTACGTAGAAATTTTTTTTATGATGTACCAAAAGGTCTTAGATTTAAATGGTAATAAATTTACCAAAGGATAACTAGTGGTGAATCTAACAAAGATACGACGGTAAAAACATTTGACAGGACGCCCCTTGTAGGAACATGGACATCCGTGTGGACAGGTTCATGTAGACATCTTGTTTAACGACCGTCACCTTAAAGACCAAGTTTTCTATGTATGCAACTTTCACAACTCCTGGACGGACGGTGTAACGGGAGCTGTTTCCGACGGAGATTAGGGTCACACACTCCCGTACAAAGGGGGTCCCTACCTTCAGAGAAAGTATGGACTTCGGGGAACTAGTGTTGAATATGGAGCGGACCGTTGGGAGATGGTTCGACTCAGGACCTCCTAGACTGAGACCTACCCCCGGACCCGACCAACTCTCCCTAGGGACCTGTCCCAGAATCCTTCCTTCCAGGACTCTCGATATCACTACTTCCTTCTGGTCACAGGGGACCCCAGGGTCAGACCCGGTGTGGGTTGCTGAGAGTCAGGGATTGAGCCGACAAAAGAACAAAGACGGGGGCAGGTCAGGACCCTGTCGAAGAAGGCCTTTCGGTCACTCCTTCGGAGAATGTCGGACCGAGTCGGGGTCCCAAGACAGCAGAGACTTTCGTCCGGCCGTCGTAGGTCGGCCTGGCTCTGGTCATTTGACCACCTTCTGGTGGACCGACATGTCAGGGACTAGGCCCGAATGGTCCACTCGCTGATCTCCCGCGTCCGAGGACCCACACCGTCCGCGATCACTGTTCCTCTGACCGAGTCGAGGTCCGGTGGAGTCTCGGGAAGAGGCTCGGGAGACACCCCCCGAGACTGGGGGCGAGGACGAGAAACGGTGTGATGGTAGGTGCAGCGAACGGTAGCGGGAAGTAAAAAACACGCCTGACCAAACAAACACCAGAAAGAGTACCTCACAATAGATAGAGGTTGTGGTGACACGGGGTCACGGACCTCCCCATGAATCACCCACTAGCCAAAGTCACTCACAACTTACTTTCCACTTATGCAACTAGGAACAACTACAGGCAAAAGAGGAGAACTGACCCGTAAGGTTCTCCTGTCCCGACTACAGGTCGTCCTCGAATCGGTCACAAACACCCTGTTTACTCACTTACTTACTCATCGAGTACTTCGTCGGGAGGCGGGTAGCGAACGAGACAGGACCTCTGAATCCGAGGGGCACCGACCCAAGGGTCCGAGTCGGGGGCGATACAGTCTCAGGACTACTACAAGGGATAACAGCCAGAACTAAGTTGTCATGATTAACCTCCCGACAAGACCCACAAGTGCGGTATTTTTACATTAGTAAATCCTAGAGAGACCCTTAGCCACCGTCTTCCATAAAGTATTCTCTTTGAACAGAACTTTGTACGTCTTCCTTCCCACTCCCGTAGGACCGTCGGTGACTCACCCTCCCACGGCGTGTTCGACGACGTCCCGAGGCCCCCCTCTCCCTCCGGAATCGTGTACCTTTCCCGTGGAACGGAGACTTACTCCGAGAGACGCACCCAACCGTCGACGGGTGGGTCCCACACGGTCGACACGACCCCACCTTCTCCTACCACGTGTCCTAGCCCGAGGGGATAACCAGAGTCCTGGGTACCTAGTGCCCGGTGAACCCTCGTTTGTCGTAACCACCATTACTGTAAACAGAACCGACCGATTATCCGTCCTACGCTAGATTGACAACTGAAACTTTTTCTTCTTGTTCCTTGTATTGTGAAATATACTTCATATTCCATAGTAAGTCTCACGCCGGGCTCCCGGACTAGAAGGTTCGCCTCAGAGTCAAGACGTCACCCGGAAACCAGAAAGCAACAGACTCTAGTGTCGTGGTCCCAGGAAGGTCGTCCAGCCAGAGACCTAAGTCCTTCCAATGAAACACGACCGAACTATTTTTAGACGGACTACGACTCATGAATGCCCCACCCGACGCCGCGGAGTGTCCGGTTGAGCCCCGACTCGAGACGAAACTGAACGGACGTATGTGATGACTTTTTTTGGGGTTCGACGACGAATAAACGTTTGTAAATCTTACATCTTCTTAGTACAGAGTTTGGGAGTTCGGGTAGTAATGTCACGGCGAGAACTAAGTAGAATGGGTGGAGGCCGAGGTGGGTGTCCGGTGACTAATAAAACTTCGTTTAGGGTCTACAGCAAAGTAAAGTAAGTAACTTACAAAGTCCTACATAAAGATCTCTATTTCGGAGGAAATTTTTAGATGTTTATATGTATTATCGTAATAGTGACGATTTTTATCATTATTAGAAATTACAGTAGTTTATGGGTTAACCATAAGTAAACACGGACAAACAGAGATCCTAAAGAAAAAAGACGAATAAACTTAGCTCTAAGTTTGTTTCGGTGTCCAACACTACAACTGTGCCGAGAAGTCGAGAACAAGAGAAGAGACGTCCGAGAAGAGGTAAAGAAAGACGTAAGGAACAAACAGGGTATCTCAAAAGAACTCCGACCTACAACGACTAACGTAGGCGCACCATAGTGAAATAGACTGGGAAACAGGGTACACTAAAGACATTTCACCACCAATATAGATCCACGAACTGGGTTGTATCTAAACTAAAGAAACAACGTTTTAGTCGAAGGACCACCACTACCGTGAAGTAGTCAATCATCGATTCCTATTAATAAAGGACCTACGTAATTCAGTAATCCTCGCCATTTTCACCACTGTCAGATTAAGACAGAAACAAACCATGGACTTTATAAAGGTACCCCTCTTTGAAAGGAAACAATCGAGCAAATCGGAGTCCATGTTTAACATATCCCTTCCATCCCAGTCACGAACTAAAAAAAAGAAAAATAACTACCTAAAAGTTTTAAAACTAAACCAAGGGATCGTAGAAGGTTTATACCGTCTATTCCCGAAAAGAAGAAAAAGAATCATACTATACTTACGAACCTAAATTTGTGTAAACTACTTAAAGCCAGACGATGTCTATAAGAGGAATAACAACGAGTTTTACACAGGAATAAGGGTCGGAGTCACCACAAACCATCTTCTACTAAACTCGAGTAGAACATGCAAAGATTATTCGGTCGAGAGGCCTCTCACTCCCTCATAAACGACAATGACCAAACCTGCATTGAAAACCCAAGAAAACTACCAATCTCTGTCCTTTATACATAAAAAAATTTCTATGGTATGAAATATCCAAACATGACTACGAAGATATGTACGGTTTATATCCTGACTCCCAAACAGAAACTGAAGCAGTTAGAATATAGTGGCAGAAGAAAATTTTTATAGTTTTTATCTCTAAGAGTTTCTGCGTTATGTTACTGTATAAACTAAAAAGAGTATTAGGTATGTACTGTTCGATTCCTATGTTAAGATCATGATGGTGACGACCAACCTTTATATTTACTTAAATACTAGAAAAATAAAGACGTCAGGACAAACGGAAACCCCTCGTAAGACGATCAGTTAACCTTATCAAGGAGAGATATATCAATACGGTGTTTTACCTACGTAATTAAGTAAATAGAATGAAAGTTAAAAATTTTGTTAAAACAAAAAAAATTAAATAAATAAAAATTTAACTTCCTATCAATGAAATGTCTTAAGAATTAAAACAAAATATCACTATATTTTATAAATATTCTAAGGTTTCCGTTCTATATCAGAATTTTCAGATCGAAGATCGGGACGGTGAGACGGGATAAAACAGGAAAGGGACATCATTATTAAAAAGAATAAAAAACCAAAATAATAAAATGACGTATAACAAGATTACGAGTGTAAATAAACATCCGTAAGTTTATCTATGTTCATATACGTTCAGTATATAAATGAAAACAGAAAGGAAAGAATCTATTGTCCATCAAATAACGTTTGTAAAAATATATTAAACGAAAAAACGAATTCTTACAAAACACCTCTGTTAGAGTAACATCGTCAATCCTTAAAAGGAGTAAGGAAACTCGTTGAGACACGGACGTACTCAAAGGGTATAGGTGAACAGTCACAGGACGACTACCTGTAAACCCTTCAAAAATCTTAAAACGTTAATGACTATCATGGTATCATTAATAAAAACACATACTAAGGAAGGACAAAGACTTTCGACGAGCTACATGAAAATTTGGCTCAACTCGAGGACGACGGAGTCAACGACACGACCCCGAAGTGTCCGGACGATCCCGGCCCCACGACCCGTGCACCTTTGAACTTTAAGACTTCGACCTTCACTCCCCGGACCTCAGAGTCACAACCACCCCCAGACGAGGTGAGACGGAACCGGAAAAGAGGAGAGGTCTAGGCCCCGGTGGTACACCGGGTCGACCTGGGGGACCCGTAAGACCTACGCCTGGACCTGAGGAAACACGGGAGTCTGAATTAGTGGTGGTAACTATTTGACCCACTCTTAGCTTTGGGAGGACAACGGGACCGTTGCACTCGGTCGACTACGGACACGGATCACTGTCCGTTACTCGGACGCCACGGGACCCAGAGCCCAGAGTCGGTAGTCAGACTCTCCGAAAGAAGACTGGGAACGGGTAGATACGCAGCCCAGGGACGCTCCCTCCCGAGAGGTAGGAGGGGTCGACCACGTGGGTGAGTCGTTCAAACTCTGTGGACAGGTCCGGGAAGGAACACTACCGGTCGAACCAAGACTGAGAGTGCGGGACACGGGACGCCTGTCTCCCGGGAACTGGAAATCCGACCTCGACCACCCTGCGACGACCCCCGTGACCTTCCTCCAGATTCCCACGTCGATCCGAGTGGACGCGGAGTGGAGGGAGAGAGGACGGACGGCGGGCCTGAGACGGGGTACCCGGAGGGTCGGAAGATGCTGGACGCCCTCCGACTGGACCTATTCCTCAAAGTCGACGGGTGTTGGTGAAAGTAACCTCCGAGGCTTTTGTGGGAAAGAGATGCCCTCTATTATTCCGCGGACCTCCACTCGCGCCCGTCCTCACAGCCCGTGTGCACTACTTCGAAGAGGTCGCGCGCGACCTCCCCCCTCCCTCCCGCGACCTCCCTCCCTCCCCCCGCGACCTCCCTCCCTCCCCC